>BDUI01001325.1:67941-86624 GCA_002335545.1 Apodemus speciosus
AAGTAGATTTTCTTTTCTCAACATATCCCAGGTGCCCCTGTTGTGGAAATGCAAAGAAATGTGCTGTGCTTGGTTTGAGGAGTGCAACCAATCAAGGGAAATCGTCCTCCATGAACTCCCTCCTCCCCCTTTCCATTTTTTGGGATGTTGGTGAGATATTAGTAAGGCATGAAGCCTGTTTGCTCTCTGCTATATTTATTTTGTTAAGATTAGAGTTGCTAAGCCACGGTAGTTATTCCAAATTGTAGCCACAAATGCCAGTGGTCATAAAACAAAGTACTAAAATTCCTTTATTTGCTAAGGCTAATAAAAAAATTCTTGAGGGGGTGAGGGAGTTTTCTGGCAAAAAAAATAAAAAATAAAAATAAAGAACAGCACAGCAAAGTGGTCTGTACTATTGCGTACATAATTAGATCCACACGTCTAGCTGATGCTATTATTTTGTTTAAAAAACWAGAGAGATGTTCTGATTCTGGGCTGTTTATGAACTTATGGCTTTTAAACAAAAGGAATGATCAGGTTGTATAATTTTTATATCTCCTCTTATATTTAGTGGTTATTTCTTTTATTTATTTTTTCTTTTATTTTTTTGGTCTGGTCTTTACTATTTTTTCCACGTTGAATAAACAGTTTGTCGAATGATTTGGATATTTAATGTTCTCTTCCATTTACATGTGTTGGAGCCCTTGGTTCTCCTAATCATCCACAGGAAAAGTATTAACTCYGTGTAGTACTGTTCACTCTATTGTCTGTACAAATTGGTAAACTAATTCTAACTCCACTATCATTAATGGCATTTTTAGATAATGAAAAAGGAGCCGTACCAGTGTTTAACTTTATTATGATTAATATTTTTGATAATTTTATTTTTCTTCATAAGTCATAATTTTAAAAACTCAAAATTCTTTGCAAACCAAATTTTAATAAACTCCAGGACATTTAAGTTTGTAAGTAAATATTTTTTAAGTAATACTTAAAAGAAAAACCATTAAATGATTTGGGTAGGAAAATAGTTCCTGAGCAGCCAGCTTGGCAAGAGTAGACTCAGTGGACGTGTGTAATTTCAAATTACTGTATGTTTTTATTCCACAAAAAATTCCAACTTCCCCACAACACTTCAAATACTAATACCCAGACTTTCCACTGGCAAATCCTTTGTTTGTCCTGGAAGCATCTTACATTTTGGGACCAAGAAAATACTGTGTTCCCTTTAGATTTATAGACATAAACATATGTACTTCTTCCTCAGCACACAGCTCTTTCCAGGGACAGCCAGGTTTAATGGGCAGATTTTCAAATCATAAGGTTCCATCAAAAGGAGGTAGGATATTCAGCTGAGGAAAAAAAAGTAGTCCTCAATAAAACTTAATCTATGTACCCAAAGATCAGTTAKGAAGCAATGGCATGCCAGTGTGATTTGATTAAAAGTAATATCCTGTGAAATCATCATTGAAATGCCTGTCCAGAGGGACTTCAAGTATATGCTGTGCACTGTGAAATTGTATTCATTAAGCCAAACTTGCAATGCCCAGTGGAGTCCTTCTCTACAACAAGCTTGTAGTTAATTGTTATTCCATTAGACAAATTGCAGAAAGGTGGTTTCTCCCCACATCACTGGAGACAAAGTGACTCTTCAAGCTCTGTGGTTATGACTGCCTCTGCATTTTCGGATGCCAGTGTGTTGTAGGATTTCATTTCTGACATCTGAATTCTGGGAACTTATGGTCTACAAGGTGAAGTGATTGAATCTGGTTGTCAGCTTTCATGGTCTGCTTTGATTGTTCATCTCTGCCTTAGTGATAAGGATTTATATCTGACTTGTATCTCGTCTGACTAGATATGATATGGTATAAGGTTATAGGTCTGCAAGGTCTCCTTCTATTTACCCAGGAGAGTACAATCGGATTTACTTTTCCCTCTTTAACTAGTATCATACATGCATGTCCTTACTCTGGCCTCGTGGTAGAGAATGTACATCCATGTTTGTTTTAGGAGGGACAATGGCTAGACTTGACAGGGACAGGGACAAGAACAGTAGCTTCAGCATCTTGCACCGAGAGTCACATATCTAAGTAGACATTGGTCCAAGTAAGATGGACATCTAAAGGTAACATACATACAGTAATGTTCTAAATCCTATTGTATATGGCCCACATCAGCCAAGTAGTTACTCCACAGATATGAGAGCAAGAAACACATAAATATTGTCACTTCCCATCAATGTTCCGGGATAATATAATTGATACAGGTTGTTCAATTTTAGTTTCCTTATCTAATTGCATTTGAAGTTTTGTTTCGGAGGATGGGGGTACAAACCACCTTTTGCAGTGTCGCTGATAGAATTCCAGTTATCTGAAGGATGGAGGGGACTGAGGTTTCATAAGCAGGGAAGAAAAGGGAATTATATATTATTAATTGTCTTTTAAGACTGTAGTGGTTTGTATGAGAATGGTTCCTTTAGGCTCATATGTATGAATGCTTGGCCCCCAGTTGGTGGGATTATTTGGGAAGGATTAAGAGGTGTGGTCTTGGAGAGATGTGTCACTGAGAATGGGCTTTGAGGTTTCAAAAAACCCATACCATTGCCAGTTAACTTTCTTTGCCTCATATTGTAGATCAAGACAAAAATTCTCAAATACTATTTCAGTGCCATTGTTGCCTGCTTAGTGCCTTACAACCAGGTTCCCTCCACAACAGCCATGGTCCCCAACCCTTTGGAACTGTGAGTCATAAATTAAATGCTTTCTTTTATAAGTTGCCTCGGTCATGGTGTTTAGCCACAGCTATTGAAAAGTAACTAAAGCAAACACTACRCTAGCACTGAGGTCACAGTTTGGCTTTGACTCATATATAACTGAAAACCTTCACTAAAGTAATAAATTGATAATCAATAAAATCATTTTAATTGGTGAATTGAACACAACGGCATGGCATTTTTATATACATCACAAAGAGTGTGAGAAGTGCAATACTTGTTTAACTTTACTTTGTATATAAACTTTTACATAATAGTTTATATATATATATAAACTGTTACATTCATATTTACTACATGTTCTCATCTTCCATGTGTTGTCTATGTGTTAGTATGTGTTGTCATTTTCTAGAAAGACATAAACATGTCTCACAAGCCTATCACTCACGACACTTCATGTGTACTGATGTATGAGTGTAAATTATCTTTTGGTGGTTGGAGGTTAAGGGGGAAGGATTTCCATGGGGAATATAAGCTATTGTGGAAATAGCTGTCAATATTGATCTACGTGGCTAAGTTTGAGAGGGTGGTAGGTTAGAAACTTAATTCAACTTAGGCTTACAGTGTCAAACCTAAGGGTATCCAAACAAACAATATAAGTCAGTAAAGCTGGGCAAATGTGCTAACTAGTCTGATGTGAGCTTGATACACAAACTAGAGTTATCTGAAAGGAGGGACACTCAATTGAGAAAATGCTTCCATAAGATCAAGCTGTAGAGCATTTTCTCAATTCATGATCAATGGGACAGGGCCCAGCCCATTGTGGGTGAGACCATCCCTGGGCTGGTGGGCCTGGGTTCTGTAAGAAAGCAAGCTGAACAAGTCAGGACTCCTCCATGACATCTGCATCAATCAGCTCCTGCCTCCAGGTTTCTGCCCTGCTTTTAAGTTCCTGTCCTAACTTCCTTCAATGATAAAAAGCAATATGAAAGTGTAATGCAGATAAATCCTTTCCTCCCCAACTTGCTTTTTGGTCATAATGTTTCATCTCAGCTACAGAAAGCCTAACTCAGAAAGCCAGCAATCAGAATGGAATGGCTATGGTAAGCAGAGAGCAAGTGCTCCAGTTCTAAGGGGGAGCTCCTTGGCTCTGTATAGTTTTGCTATACAGGGCTGTATTGCCTTTTGTTTGTTAAAGAAAAAGAAAAATGATTCCTGAACCCCTACTATGTTTACTGGATCCAGCAGTATAATAAAACAAAGAAAAGCACAAACAAACCATATGAATGTGTGTGTGTGTGTGTGTGTGTGTGTGTGAGAGAGAGAGAGAGAGAGAGAGAGAGAGAGAGAGAGAGAGAGAGGTATTTACCATGAGATAAGAGCTAGGAAGGAAAGGCTACACAGTGCAGAAGTGAGAAGTGATGTTTTAGAGGGTAACAGAACCAGTCTGTACCAAGATGGTAAATTTACAGAGTGATCCATGCAGGCAGGAAAGGCCTTTGCATTCCTGTGAGGTGTCAAGAGCAGGAACTCTGAGGTGAGAGTGGTGTGGGGAAGCCTGGAGAAGGGACCGGATGGAGTGAGGGATGGTCATACCTGAGGGAATGTGAGACTAACCAGAGCCTCAGAGGCATGAGGGATGTRCTCAAGGCGCTTCCTTCACATCTACACTTTAAAGGTAAGGTGACCTCTACCTGCCAAGACTAGGCCCAGTTTATTATGGCCTTTGAACTCCTTATATCACATAAACCTAAGTTAAAAAACTCTATTCCAGAAAGTAAAAATATTGCATATATTAAATATTGTCAGTCATTTCTACGAACATAACAAAATCCTGAATATGTTCTATTATGGTCATTAGCTTAATATCCAGAGGTCATCAGAATAAAAGTGAGGGGTTAACAAATTCAGGAGTAAATTAATAATGAATCTGTATAGTTTCACTCAAATAGGAGTTACTTAGTAGTCATATTCATATTTTTATTACTGTTTTCAGAGCATTAACATTCCTGAGTAATTGTATACAACAAAATCCAGTTCCAATTGCTTCAAAATGTATGCTAACTAGTACTGATAAAACATTAGTGTCAATTATATGATTTTTAGCAGCTATAAAGTCTNCTAGCACTGAGGTCACAGTTTGGCTTTGACTCATATATAACTGAAAACCTTCACTAAAGTAATAAATTGATAATCAATAAAATCATTTTAATTGGTGAATTGAACACAACGGCATGGCATTTTTATATACATCACAAAGAGTGTGAGAAGTGCAATACTTGTTTAACTTTACTTTGTATATAAACTTTTACATAATAGTTTATATATATATATAAACTGTTACATTCATATTTACTACATGTTCTCATCTTCCATGTGTTGTCTATGTGTTAGTATGTGTTGTCATTTTCTAGAAAGACATAAACATGTCTCACAAGCCTATCACTCACGACACTTCATGTGTACTGATGTATGAGTGTAAATTATCTTTTGGTGGTTGGAGGTTAAGGGGGAAGGATTTCCATGGGGAATATAAGCTATTGTGGAAATAGCTGTCAATATTGATCTACGTGGCTAAGTTTGAGAGGGTGGTAGGTTAGAAACTTAATTCAACTTAGGCTTACAGTGTCAAACCTAAGGGTATCCAAACAAACAATATAAGTCAGTAAAGCTGGGCAAATGTGCTAACTAGTCTGATGTGAGCTTGATACACAAACTAGAGTTATCTGAAAGGAGGGACACTCAATTGAGAAAATGCTTCCATAAGATCAAGCTGTAGAGCATTTTCTCAATTCATGATCAATGGGACAGGGCCCAGCCCATTGTGGGTGAGACCATCCCTGGGCTGGTGGGCCTGGGTTCTGTAAGAAAGCAAGCTGAACAAGTCAGGACTCCTCCATGACATCTGCATCAATCAGCTCCTGCCTCCAGGTTTCTGCCCTGCTTTTAAGTTCCTGTCCTAACTTCCTTCAATGATAAAAAGCAATATGAAAGTGTAATGCAGATAAATCCTTTCCTCCCCAACTTGCTTTTTGGTCATAATGTTTCATCTCAGCTACAGAAAGCCTAACTCAGAAAGCCAGCAATCAGAATGGAATGGCTATGGTAAGCAGAGAGCAAGTGCTCCAGTTCTAAGGGGGAGCTCCTTGGCTCTGTATAGTTTTGCTATACAGGGCTGTATTGCCTTTTGTTTGTTAAAGAAAAAGAAAAATGATTCCTGAACCCCTACTATGTTTACTGGATCCAGCAGTATAATAAAACAAAGAAAAGCACAAACAAACCATATGAATGTGTGTGTGTGTGTGTGTGTGTGTGTGTGAGAGAGAGAGAGAGAGAGAGAGAGAGAGAGAGAGAGAGAGAGAGGTATTTACCATGAGATAAGAGCTAGGAAGGAAAGGCTACACAGTGCAGAAGTGAGAAGTGATGTTTTAGAGGGTAACAGAACCAGTCTGTACCAAGATGGTAAATTTACAGAGTGATCCATGCAGGCAGGAAAGGCCTTTGCATTCCTGTGAGGTGTCAAGAGCAGGAACTCTGAGGTGAGAGTGGTGTGGGGAAGCCTGGAGAAGGGACCGGATGGAGTGAGGGATGGTCATACCTGAGGGAATGTGAGACTAACCAGAGCCTCAGAGGCATGAGGGATGTRCTCAAGGCGCTTCCTTCACATCTACACTTTAAAGGTAAGGTGACCTCTACCTGCCAAGACTAGGCCCAGTTTATTATGGCCTTTGAACTCCTTATATCACATAAACCTAAGTTAAAAAACTCTATTCCAGAAAGTAAAAATATTGCATATATTAAATATTGTCAGTCATTTCTACGAACATAACAAAATCCTGAATATGTTCTATTATGGTCATTAGCTTAATATCCAGAGGTCATCAGAATAAAAGTGAGGGGTTAACAAATTCAGGAGTAAATTAATAATGAATCTGTATAGTTTCACTCAAATAGGAGTTACTTAGTAGTCATATTCATATTTTTATTACTGTTTTCAGAGCATTAACATTCCTGAGTAATTGTATACAACAAAATCCAGTTCCAATTGCTTCAAAATGTATGCTAACTAGTACTGATAAAACATTAGTGTCAATTATATGATTTTTAGCAGCTATAAAGTCTATGTTTAAATGCTCTTGAATTAAAGGACAAATTAAAGTCATAATTTAAGACTACTTAAAAGAATTTTAAAAAATTTTCAACTCCAAATATTCTGAAAATGCTTGTTTTTATTCGATCTGTGTAATTGTCCTCAATTATTATTTTGTTTTTGTGCAAGTTATCCATTATTATAAGCAGATACGAATAGGAGCTAAATAACATAATTCATTTTAGATATAAATCAGCTTTCCTTACACTGAATTTTTGGTAAAATTAGTTTTCACTTACAAAGCCTTTGAAAACAACAAATTCACATCTAGTTAATAGTGAGATAGCAGAGGTAATCATGATATATCTTAAAATTGCAAAATAAAAAGACAGTTTCCATCTTTGCAATCAAGGATAAATAAGACTCTTATTGCTGAACTTAATCAGAGAGTAGAAAAAGGACAAGATATTCTCCACCTTCTGCAATGGAAAGAAGAAACCTAGGAAGAACTAGCCTCCCCCTTTAGCAATATTCAATCACTTCTCCAGGGCAGTTCAGTTCTTGGTAGATTTGTGTCCATTCCTCTGGCTGTGGCATCTCTAAGTGTTACTTAACGGAGTGGCAGCTTCTTACTTGTAATTCTCCTTTTTCCACCTTAATTCTTGCCTTAATGGCTTCTTCATGTCCTTCCTCTGGATAGGTAACAATGTGCTAAACCTACAGTAAGTGGGTGATCAATTTGATCATGTCATATAATTTGATAACAATAATATTAAGAAGGTGGTATACAAGTTTGAAAGTAGGCACATAGGTGAAAGGTATGACTGCATAAAAGGTGTGAAATTTAATTAATGAAATTAGTAAATGATAAAACTCTCCATATATATATATCAAGGAAGTTGAGCTACATTATCCTCTTAAGTCCCCCACCCAAAACAAAAAGATAAATGACTAGTGGACGACAGGATAAAAGGAGATTGAATTCTTGGCAGTTTTTTTTTTTTGTTTTATTCTTTGTTTTTGTCAAACTGTTTTTATAAAGAAACATTTGGGAATTTAGATGCATTACAAGCACACATTGAAAAGGGTCAAGGGCATGTGTCTGACATTTGGGCCCTGGTAAGAAGATATGAAGTAAACATGTTTGTCCTTCATTCAGCAGTCTATAAAGAGATCTATTCTTTAAGTTTATGGATCCTCTAAATGTTGGAAATTGGGAACAATCAAAGCACATGAATTGATGGAAGCTTCCATTACGTGAGATATACTTTAATTTAGACATAATCGTTATATATAACCTGAGGATTCTGGACATTTTATGAAAAAGAATTATAAACCCACAGTGAACTTGGAAGTGTTTTGTAACATATAATTAAAAGTCAGACCCTGCTGCTTCTCACCTTTTCTATAATCAAAGCAAAATATAAAAAAATTCCCTAAAGTTATTTTAATACGATTAGAAATAATTTGAGAAAATTCAAAGTTTTAGGAATAAAAATTTAGAAAGTAAAACAATTTACCTTATTTTTTCCTCATGGGTAGGAATGCTTCTTTTAGGTGACATCTCTTTAGTTCAGACAAAAGTGCTAAAGTGTTAGTTATATTGTAGAATGTTTGTGAGAGTAAAATTAGAGTCATGTTCTTTGAATCATAAGAACATATATTTATGCATGATGTTTTCTGAGTTAAATGGAAATATATAGAGTTCTTATTTGAAAAGCATGGTTTTTCTGGGCAGTGGTGGCACATGCCTTTAATCCCAGCACTTGGGAGGCAGAGGCAGGAGGATTACTGAGTTCAAGGCCAGYCTGATCTACAGAGTGAGTTCAAGGATAGTCAGGGCTATACAGAGAAACCTTGTCTAGAACCCCCACCCCCCAAAAGAAAAGCATGGGTTTGCATTTTTCAATTAGCTCTTAGTCTGAGGATCTGTCTCATAAGCTTTTAAGGGGGTACTTTAAAGTACAATGTAGTCTGTAAACTGAAGTTAATAAAGTGTGTACTCTAAATTCTAAATTAGGAATATATGATAGCTCTTTCGGATATCGGGAGTCAATTGTTCACTAAGATCTTCAAAATCTGTTAACCAATAAACCAGAAAGTTTGTGAATATATTATTGAAATATCTGAAAACCCAACACTTTCTGTTTCATCGATGAATTTAACAATGTATTATATAGAAAAGCATACATTTGTATTAGTCTTTTCTGACTACAAACAGAAATAATAGAAATAGTCAAGGGTATTTGTCTTCCAGGTTTTTCTGTGAGAAATTCCTCTAAGGCTTATTTACTGACAAGAGCTTTCAGAGCATGCTTAGCACATTGGTGTAAGTTGAAGTAGGTGGGTTATTTTTCTTAGATCTGTAACTGGGAAGTTACGTAAACTGTAGAAAACCAAACTGTGATTTGTACATGGATTTTTAGTTCTATGAGAAGCTCAAGGAGAAGGTGGAGTATGATCTACACAAAAGAGAGGAAGAATGCAAGAGCAGTGGTATGAAGGAGAGTCAGGATGATTTTAAGAAAACACCAGACAGGGTAGGTGTCATGATGAACATCAGAATCAGGCCTGGGCTTCATGGAAGTGTAAGCTGGCACAGATCCCCCAAATGTAATGTCATAACATGTACCATGACGTTGTCAGGGAGCGCTGGTGTTTTATCGTTTGACCTTCCCAGGATCCTTCTCAGTACCAAGGAGATTGGCAAGTAAAATGGAAATAACACAAAGTCACAGAAAATACAGAGTACTTCCAAGTAGATTTAATGAGGTGAGTACAAAAATACACAAAATGTTGAAAAGAGAAGTTAAACACTATATAAGTGAATGAGCGCATATATTTTGCTCATGGATTGAAAAGTAAGTGAATAGAAATATATACTATGTTCATAGATCGGAAACTATAACACAAGTAAGATGACATACCTCTACAAATGGCCTATAGATTCAATGAAATCTCTTTATAAAAGCAAGAAGCTTGCATCTCTAATGGACCTCAATAAGCCAACATACAGCAACAAAGAAGTATTTTACTACTTGTACAGGACTATTCTCCAAGACAAACTTTTGTCAGCTCAGCTGTGCCTGCTTACAGAATATTATAATAATTGGCAACCTTCCTTTGCAGAAGAAAAGATAGGAGAGTCATAGGACTCTCAGCCAAGTAAGTATCCATCTACTCCTCCCAGCCAGTTAGTTGTATGAAATTTTGTCCTAATTATACAAGGGCTCAGGGAGAAAGCAGAGTATATATGTGGGGAAGGATGAAGAGAGGGAACCCATCTACATAGCCATGAGAGAGTCATCCTCCTGTGTTAAGTTCACCCACACTCCTGCCTATAGACATTCACCTCTGCTCTGTAAGGAAGTCTAATAARCTCCCTGGATTCCTGCAGTGAACTTTGGTGAAATTGTGCTGCTGTTTGTTGTTGTTAGATTAAGCATAGGAATAGGCATTTTTATGTCTCCCACAGGGAAGGAATTTTAGCAATGATTTTAAGGTTTGCAATAACCCACGACATTACGATTTTCTCTCCCAATTTCCATAATTCTGGAATTAGTAGACTGGCACCACACTCATCTTGTGGAGTAGGTACAAAGACAGACATCAAGGTGACAACTAGAGTTCAGAAGTAAGTGCACACCCATACTTGATTACATCTATTCATGAATAGTTTGGGTTTTCYGTGACTCTGTATGTCATTCTTAATTTATTCTCCAATTCTGTCCCCCTCCCACTTCCTGTCCTTCCCTCTGCCATTACTTTATTCTCTGTTAGAGACCTGATCACCTATACTGTTATGTCTTTTGATGACCCCTGACCTTTGTTAAAGGTCATGATCCAGGAGTCAATTGACAAAGGTACCACTAGCAATTAACTAAGGGAGTGTGTAGTCTTTTAGACATTACTAAAATGTCCAGCTTTTCATAATGAACAATTAAGTAAGCCTCGACTTTAGCATTAAAAAAAGAACCTCACTGGTCAAGTCAGTTGATGAGGAGAACACTGATTTGTTTCAAATGAAGAAACACAGATCAGAATAATATTTTAAAATATTTTATGTCGTAACTCATCCCCCATTATACTGAAAATTTATTTTTAAAAAGTTAGACACTATGCAGTCAAAGCTCTATGTATCAATTATAAATTGAAATATGTTAGACAAGGCAGAATCCTTATAGAATTAGCTGAAAATAGGGACAGACACTTATTTAACTAATAAAATATAAAACCGGATGTATGCAGAATGCTGACAGCAGGGGATGGCTCCGTGGTTAATTATCAGTCTTCTCTTTAATTGTAGGAACATTCTCCAACAGTGAAACTTTGATTTTTATAATTAGAATTCAACCATCACTTTGTGAAATTGCTAAAGAAGAAAATTGGATGAGACACAGTAGAGAAAGGTTTTGGATTCTTTGTGCCTCGCTGGGCCAAAGAGGTGTTATCTGGTCTGTTTGCCACTTAAAATCCCTCAGTGGCTTTGCCTCACTTTCGGTTCATATTGTGTGATTCTTAGGATCCTGTGTGGCCCTTTCCTTGTGTCTAATCCTTTTCATAATTCTTCTGGTGATGTTTTGGGAAGTTGTGAAATCTTTAAGANCTCCCTGGATTCCTGCAGTGAACTTTGGTGAAATTGTGCTGCTGTTTGTTGTTGTTAGATTAAGCATAGGAATAGGCATTTTTATGTCTCCCACAGGGAAGGAATTTTAGCAATGATTTTAAGGTTTGCAATAACCCACGACATTACGATTTTCTCTCCCAATTTCCATAATTCTGGAATTAGTAGACTGGCACCACACTCATCTTGTGGAGTAGGTACAAAGACAGACATCAAGGTGACAACTAGAGTTCAGAAGTAAGTGCACACCCATACTTGATTACATCTATTCATGAATAGTTTGGGTTTTCYGTGACTCTGTATGTCATTCTTAATTTATTCTCCAATTCTGTCCCCCTCCCACTTCCTGTCCTTCCCTCTGCCATTACTTTATTCTCTGTTAGAGACCTGATCACCTATACTGTTATGTCTTTTGATGACCCCTGACCTTTGTTAAAGGTCATGATCCAGGAGTCAATTGACAAAGGTACCACTAGCAATTAACTAAGGGAGTGTGTAGTCTTTTAGACATTACTAAAATGTCCAGCTTTTCATAATGAACAATTAAGTAAGCCTCGACTTTAGCATTAAAAAAAGAACCTCACTGGTCAAGTCAGTTGATGAGGAGAACACTGATTTGTTTCAAATGAAGAAACACAGATCAGAATAATATTTTAAAATATTTTATGTCGTAACTCATCCCCCATTATACTGAAAATTTATTTTTAAAAAGTTAGACACTATGCAGTCAAAGCTCTATGTATCAATTATAAATTGAAATATGTTAGACAAGGCAGAATCCTTATAGAATTAGCTGAAAATAGGGACAGACACTTATTTAACTAATAAAATATAAAACCGGATGTATGCAGAATGCTGACAGCAGGGGATGGCTCCGTGGTTAATTATCAGTCTTCTCTTTAATTGTAGGAACATTCTCCAACAGTGAAACTTTGATTTTTATAATTAGAATTCAACCATCACTTTGTGAAATTGCTAAAGAAGAAAATTGGATGAGACACAGTAGAGAAAGGTTTTGGATTCTTTGTGCCTCGCTGGGCCAAAGAGGTGTTATCTGGTCTGTTTGCCACTTAAAATCCCTCAGTGGCTTTGCCTCACTTTCGGTTCATATTGTGTGATTCTTAGGATCCTGTGTGGCCCTTTCCTTGTGTCTAATCCTTTTCATAATTCTTCTGGTGATGTTTTGGGAAGTTGTGAAATCTTTAAGAAGTTAGGCCTGGTCTGGAAGTCGGTCATTCGAGTGGGCCTCTAAAGGTTATATAGATTGTCTGGACATGGGCTTTCTGCTCAAGGTTTCTGCCATGATAAGAGGCCTCCTTTTAAGATTCCCACTGCTATGCCATGACCCGGAGATTACCCTTAAGCAAATGGCCTGGGCGCTAGAATGATAGTTCTTGTTTTCTTTGACTTGGGAGTCACAATCCTGTTTCTTATCATCAAATGTCATTTTAGGCTGTTTATTTAATATATTGTGTCCTGTTTAGGAGTTTTTAAATTGTAGCGAGATGATTTAGTCTCTTTTGCCTGTGACTGGAAACAGTGATTTCACCATGAACTCCCTTACTTTTTTTTCAGCTCTCAATCATCTAGGTCATTGACTCACCATGTTGGCATCGGCTGTCTACTTCTAGAGCTTAGAGAAATTTTCACAGTATGTATGTAGTCCATGGTGTTGGGCAACACAGTTTACTTAGGGATATAGTGTATGGACAACCCTGGGACCTGCTTTCTGCAATTATGGTGAGGTTCATATGAGGCAATACATATGAAATGGAAACAAGGTTCATACAAACACAGTGCCTCCATCTGATGGGTACATCAGAAATTATGATATCTTATTCTGTATCAGAGATGATACTCCCAAAAGGACCTGAAGAAAAATCTAATGAACTCATTTATGTATGAAAATGTAAAGCATTTTCTTGTCTCTGAACTGCTTTATGTAAGGAAGGGTACCATGAAGATATGTTACTTATTAACATAGGAAAACCTGACACAGGTACTTCCTTAACACCTTCCTATATCTAATGACAACAGCCAGGGGCTAAGAGATGTCATCCATTATGTCCTTTGGACATTTACCAAGTAAATAGGGATGTACAAATGAAAATAAGAGTGCGAGGAACAGGGGAGGTAGGTAAGTGGGTAAAGAGATTGCTATGCCTACATGAGGACCAGAGCACCCATCAGATCCCATGAGGATCATCAGCACCCATATAAAACCTGGACATGGCAGCATAAATCTGATATTCCTGCACTGGGGGTATAGAGGTGGGATGCTGAGAGAAGAATGTCCCAGTGGCTTACTGTCCAGCCAGTGTAGCAGAAACTGAACTCCAGGTTTTGTGAGAAATCCTATCTCARCAAATATGGTGGACAGAGCCAGAGAAAGACGCATGATGGTAATCTCTGCCCTCTACATATTTATACACAGACAAGCATGCTGTGTATATGAGCATGCTTCTCTTGCATATATRTACATATATGCAGTCACATACATGTGAGCATATGCAGAGAGGTAAACGGATTTACAATATATCCAGGTAAGATATAAAGTCTCTTTGGTTTCTTTTAAGCCAAAAGTTTATTAAGCAATTGCCTCTTAAGTTTGTTTGGTTGTTTATCTTGGTCTTCAAGCTAGTAGCTTTAAAAAACAGTGTCATTTTATTAGAAACCACTTATAAACATTTCTTCCTCTGCAGTAAAAACATGTTTAGCTATGCATTTTATGTGTTTACTAGATATAGTATTATTATTCATATTTGTCTATATCTAATTTCAAATTTTTAACTTCTACAGGTAAGTTATATTTGATTAAATTATAGTTGTTCTTTAAATGAGCCTTTTATGGTAAACAGGATTGCTTTGCTTTCCTGTGTGCCATGAGAGAYGGCATTTAATTTAAAAAYAGGTTTGTTTAATGTTTGAAAYATGAATTAGCGTGGAGGCAAACCAGTGACTATCCTCACAGATCACAGTAGGTGTGGGTTGAAATTGAGCAAAGCAGAAAGAGGATGCTTCAAGGATCCATGCTCAGCAGAGGCGAGGCTTAGTAGTGGGATAAGACAAAGCYAAATAGCCTGAGGAATCCTCCCATTTGGATATAAGAGCCTTAATCCTGTCAATGCCCTCCTCTCATAGTTTCCTATACTCACTCTCAAGAGAGACTTATCATTAGATATGACGGTGCATGCCTTTAATGGCAGGAGACAAGGGGGTCATTATGAGTTCCATACTAATCTGGTCTTCATGGCAAGTTCCAGCCAGTACAAGGCCATGAAGAGGAACTCTGACTTAACCCTTCTCCCCAGAAAAATGAGTGACCAGTTCCAGTTCCCTTCTGAGCAATGATATGACAATGGATTAAGTTGAATCAATAGCCTTAAGGGGAAAAATGCTGTTAATATATAAAAGTGAAGGGTCTAGAATRTCAAACTTCCCCTTTAATACATTTTTCTCTGATAGTTTGTGCAATCCTGTTATATTTAACCCCCACGGCACAGACACTTTCTTAGATAGCAAATGCAGGAGGCTTTCTTTCCTACCAAACAGAAGGAAAAGAGGGAACAGGAAGAGAGGGATGGATCTCACTATGGTGAAGCTATTTCTAAATTAGCATAGTCTAGGAGTTAAGTTTCCTGAAAACCAAATTTTACAGGATTGTAGAGTCTATTCTATCTGTTTCCGTGTTTCTCTTTCTGCCTACCCCCTTTCTATCTCTGTCTGTTTCTATCACCCTCTGTCTCTCTATCTCTCTGTCTCTGTCTATCTCTGTCTGCCTCTCTCTTTCTCTCTCTTTCCCTCTTTCCGTCCCTTCTTCCCTCCTGAGTATAGGGCATGAACAGATCTGGGATGTGGTGAGTGGGAGATCTCTTGCTTCTTTAACTAGCATGAGTTCTTGGGTTYGATCCCCAAATCACCATGCAATAAAGAGCTCTAGGTTCATGGAAAGAAACCAATCTGAGAACAGTCTTCTTTATTAGAAGATTGACCCTGAGTAGGGAGTACAGGCCTTCAGGTCYCAAGAGGAGTTTCATTCAAAGTTAGCTGCCTTGTACAGCATGGGGTGAAGGGAGGTTAGGATGTCTAGAAGGAGCGACCTTTTAAATCTTTCAAACAAAGGTAGTTTCTGACTCTTATATATCTTTAGTGAGGTTGTTGGAGGTTCCCCATCACATGCTTTAGCCTACAGGCAAGAGACATGGAGGTCAGCAATAGGTAGACACCTATCTTACATGTTTTGGCTGGAGGGGATAGGCTTGCTTCTCCTGCATCCACCCCCCAAAGTCATGRCAGTAATAAATATGTAAACATAAGACACGAATCCAAAGAAAACTGAAAAAGTGCTTCTCTTAAGTCAAAGATACCAACATAAGGATACAATAACAATAACAAAACCTTTTAAAAATTATCCTAAGACAAAGATAATAAAGTGAATTAGGTTCAAGAAGAAATTAAAGACTCAGATAAAAGTACAATGATAATAAACCTACGAGTTTATTTTTCCTCAGGGAGGGAACCAAGAATGCCAACAGAACTCCGAACCTAATAATGCAAATCACAGAATTAGGCAAATAAATGAGAAATTTTAGAGTATTTTTCAATTTAGAATATTTATGTAAATGGAGTAGAAGAGGTAGACCAGAGACTGTGGTGAAGTCTCAGTGGCCAGTTATTTTAGAGACGGGGCCCTTGCAAACTCTATCAAATTCAAGCCCGTTACTAAATATCTCACAGCATTGGAAATAAACAAGAACAGTCTCCAAACAATTATGTCAAGAATATGTAACCTTGCTCCCTGAACTAATATTAAATTAGAGAAAATAAACAGAAAGAAAAACACAGGCCAGCCCCCATGGAACTGCAGGATCTGTTTGGGGGATAAGTTTGTGTTGAATTCACTAGCTGAGCAGTGGCTTGCTGCACTGAAAGCCCTGGCCGAGTTCAGTTACTCAAACTTTCTATCCTACACATGGGGTCATCCCATTCCTTCTTGTCCAGGGCTGGCAGAAAGTGAGCTCAAATGTCAGAGCTTTACCGTGATTTCTCTCTGGACACTCTTGAGTAAATGACTTGAAGAAATGGTTTTCTAGTCTGTTAAAGAACTTTACTATTAAAATAATGCCATAGGTCATTTGGGAAAACCTAGGAGTCATCCACTTCTTGTGGATGCTGGCTATGCCTCACATGGGCGGTGGAGGGTTTGCCAGCTAAATATGAACTGAGTCTGGACAGTCGCACAACGATCGTGGTTGAAAGCAGACAAACTACAGGGTATTATTTGTGGCAAAGTGGAAGATGGATCATCCTATTGAGCTAGGATTCACATCTTGCCTCATTCAGGAGGCAGGCTGACTATCATCAGATGGTGGTTTTTCATAGTGAGCCCCTATGGAATATCTCTGAAGTTTTTCTGCTTGGAAACAATAATTATGCTGATGAGAGGCCAGAAGAAGGTGTGGGCTCCCCTGGAGCTGGAATTACATGTGGTTGTGATCCACCCAGTATGGGTCCTGGAAATTGAACTTGGGTCTTCTGCAAGTGTAGCAAGTCTGTCTGAATTCTGCTCAGATCATGGTTTGTGATTTGCCCATATTGTTGAGTTTATTTCTTTATCTCACTGTGAATGGTCTATTTTATGAATAAATCATAATTTATTTATCCATTCTTCCAAGAAAGATGAGATTTCCTAGATTYAGCTAACAAGAATAAAGCTAGCCTAGACCCAGCTTACATGTTTTTATGTGGACACATGTCTATATTTGAATTTCTGGACTAAGTAGTAAGTGTATGTGTAACTTTATAACAAACAATAAGCCTTGTAGCAAAATTTGAAATGTGACCCTAGATAGAACATATATGTTGCCAGAACATACAGACTCTCCCATCTAACTCTGTCGGCATAAATGCTTTGGTAAACTCTCCAACTAGAGAGCAAGAATGAGTATTTCCAGTGTCACTGAGTTACAAAGTTTTCTCTAGACCAGGAAAAGCAAAAGAGATTAGAGAAAATCAACAAAAGGGAAGAAAATGAGATGGGAGCCATTACTATTCTGCAAAACTTCTCTGAAGAATCGTTCATCTGCTGCATGCTATGTGATTAGCACTGTGGTGGCCACAGTCCAGCTCAAACACTACCCTCCCTTCATCCCTTGGCCCCCAGGTATCCACCTCACCATCCTGCCTACTTGTTGCCAAAGGAATCCAGCCAATGACTTAAGACACTCTATACAGATGAACACAGTCCTGAACTGACTGCCACAGCTAAGACCCGCCCGTGATCAGTGAGGCTGGAAAGACATGCCCAGGATTTCATGCAGATGGGAATGTTTGTCCCCAGAGGCTGAATAACAAGTGCACTAAGCCGGGCTAGTTCATTAAAACAGACTTGACTCAACCAATTCTCGGAAGATGCTCTTAAGAAAATACGTGTTTATATAGTACTTAGCGCCTCTTCTTTTTCCTTAAAGATGAGATGCTAAGACCCTTAATCCAAAAGAAATTCTTAAAAGCTCCAGGATGAGATCACAGAATTGTCTTTCTCCAGGAGTACTTTGGGATCATTGCCATCACCCGGGAGATGGTCCAGAAAAATCCTCCCTAAACCAGTAAAATCCAGATAATGCAGTAATATCCCCTAATTGGGAAAAGGTCAATCCTGGTGAAAAGTCTGAGTTATGAGGCCATCTCRAAAGAAAGACATGGTTCTTATTTTTGGCTTATAATGGTGTTTTGATTGCTTCAGAGGAGGAACAGCCAAGACACAGATGTGCTTGGCCCGTGTGTGTTACCACTCCTCAGAGGCTATGCCAGCTGCAGGCATTACTAATCAACTATGATTTTTTTTTTTAAAAAAAATAAGAGTAGCCCTTTCTGACTTCTTTAGTAGTAAAATGTACACTGCCATTTAGAATTTGCCTTTTGATCTGAAACTTTGCGGCCAATCATAAACTGATGGCATGAATCAGAGAGGAAGACACCTGTTCAGAATGTGTAAGCATTTACTCGCATGTAAGTAAAAATACCTCATGCAGACTGTGAAACACTTATTTGTGGGTGTGTATATTTGTGGGTAGAGATGCAGAGAGAGAGAGAGAGAGATGGAGAGAGAGTGAAGAAGCGAAGGAGATGGAGCGGTGGAAGAGAGAGAGGAAGAAAAAGAGAGAGAGATTCTTTTTTAAAAATTGCAGGGATTTCAGCTAGGCAACCCCGAATGTGATATTTTTCTGCTTTGACTGTAGATAAATTGTCACTTATAAAAATGAGACAAGATT
>BDUI01001326.1:20009-32970 GCA_002335545.1 Apodemus speciosus
TATATCAGACACTTACTCATCCCAGTGCTGAGTGAGGATCAGGAGCCTCAGTCAAGTGCACGGCAAGGTCTCCTTTAAACAGAAGTGAGAGTTTGCAGGAGAAAGCAATTAAGATAAAGACAATCAAACATAAGAACAAAGTTCCACTGTAAAATGAACTTTGCCAGTGGGCGTAGAACTTTACCGGAGCAATAGAATAGCAGGGTGACAGAGCTAAGTAGGCACAGCGGCAGTCACCATCATGCTGTCTGCTGAGACTGCACTATCGAAGCTTTAATGCAAAGATACACAGCAACAGCCAAGTGAAACTAGGAAGGTCACGCCCAACATAAAGGCAACACATCACACGTTGACGAGAAAAGCAAGTGAGAGACTGATGGGAATCAGATACTCCGTTTCTCCAGCGCAAGAACAAATGGCAGGGGAAAAGCACGGATCAAGGTAGACAGCTATGTAAGAGGACATTGTATAAATAGTCACAGCGCTGGGCAAGAGTCTCAGGAATGAAGGAAGACGCTGGGCATGACATTAGTCATAGTTCATTGGCTAAGAAGGAAATCAAAATCAACAACACCAAAATGAGAGAAATAGTGTTGAATAAACTTCCTGAGTCTGAGAAACTTGGGGAACATGTAGTGACCTGCTAATATTACACTAAAATAATTGTGAAAACTGTAACAAATATCAAGTAATGCTTCCTCTTCTCAAGAAAGTAAATGATCAGAGGAAAAATAACTTTTACATTATATATATATTGGTTTTTCGAGACAGGGTTTCTCTGTGTAGCCCTGGCTGTCCTGGAACTCACTCTGTAGACCAGGCTGGCCTCGAACTCAGAAATCCGCCTGTCTCTGCCTCCCAAGTGCTGGGATTAAAGGCGTGCGCCACCACCGCCCAGCTCATACTATAAAGAAGAAAGGTTCAAGATAYGAAACAGGCAGGTAAGTGAAGTAAGAGAGGCATCCATCTCATATGTAACAGTATGACAATGGAAAGAAAAGGCAGGTTCCAATGTGTACGTAAATACGGTGCAAGCATGAATAAGAGAAAGAATGTATGACTTCCAAGCAAGCAGAGAGAAAATAACAAATAAAGTCTGAACAACATAAAACAAAAGAGAGAGAAGAAATAACAAGAATGAGAGACATGCAGAAGGATATAAATTGAGGTGCCAGGGGAAAGCCGGGCATCTATCTTATCGCCAAATCTATTTGATCTGTTGATAGGATAGAAACCTGAAATGTGTCAGACTTACAATGTGAAAACAGTATGCTGTTAAAAGATAAATAAAAAACCTTCAAAATATCCTGGTGAAGGAATCAAATTACCATCCTAAGGAGAAATTAAAAACCACATGTAAAGAACRGTCTGGTGCGGTGACACAGACTTCGGCCACTCAGSAGGCTGAGATAGAACAGTTGTGAGATTGAGGCTACTCTGGGCTACATAGCAAGTCCCTGTAGAGAGGGGCAGAAGGGAGGAGAGAAGAGGAAGAATGGGGTCAGGACTTCTGATAACACAAGACAGATACAGGTGGCTAAGAGATAGAGTGACAAAGAAGTAAGTTTTTCCTAAGGAAGAAATAAATGTTCATGGCCAACAATCCCAGGGCAAAGAGTTTATTGCTCAGAAYGAAGTGAAAATGAATGGCTGCCTTTTAATGTGGCAGCATCTCAAAGGATGTTATCACCTCCTGCAGATAGGTACATGAGGTGAGGCTTTTTCCTGAGCTGAGAAGGGCATGTGATATTTCTATAGGGTAACCTGAGGGAATTCACCAAGAGTCTCACAGATCATGTTCTCTTTAGTGAGCTTTGATTCTAAAGGTGTTCCAATCAAATATAACCAAGAATGTACTCCAGACACTATTTATTATTGTACAACATTGTGGCKAGGCAAAAGTTCACAGAGAAAGGCTTTCTTGAGTTCTTAAGACACATCCAACCAATTAGACAGTGGCTATAGAAATCCAGTCCCTGGACTGGGGAGACCGCTCAGTCGGCTGTTTCCTGTGTGAGCATGAAGAGCAGAGCTCAAGGCATCAAGCATCATGTAAAAAACAAACAAACACACAGTACACAGCTGTAATCCCTATGTCAGGGTCAGTGGAGACAGGCAGGTCACTGGAGTTTGCTGGCCAGCCAGGCTAGTTGAATTAGTGAGTCCCAAGTTCAGAGACTCTATTTCAAAAAAATAAAACAAAACAATACAAAACAAAACAAAACAAAACAAAACAAAAAAAGGTCCAGGGCAAACAATAGAGGAAGGCCGCAGACACCCACCTCTGGTCTCCACTGGCACTAGATAAACACATACACAGACACACTATGTCCACATATACTGTTCCCTCCCCTTTCAAATAAAGGAGTCAAATATTCAGTAATGGTTTTAAACTTCTTTTTTCCTTTCTTTTATTGTTTAAACTCCTTCAAAATTACTGTATTATTTTCATATGTTGGTGTTGTGTGTGTGTGTGTGTATACACACATATATATATACATATATATGTATATCTGCAGTCTGATGCTCTTGGAGTCCAGAAGAGAGCATCTCTTGGATACCCTGGAATTGGAGTTACAGACAGCTGTGAGCTGATATTTAGGTTCTAGGGATCAAACCTGGGTCCTTTGGAAGAACAGCCAGGACTCGTCACAACCGAGCCATCTCTCTATCTCCCGTGCAGTAACTTTTGAATAATGTCCCAAGCCCATCATTTCCCAACCATGCAGAGGGGGAGTCTTCTTCTGATAGGTGTGTTGTAATAAATGTTTTGGCACGCAGTAAATGTTATCCCTTCATTTCTTTCCCTTTCCTGTCCTCTACTTAGATTCTSCCTTTGCATGTTTCCCTTCTTCTAGAAGAACTTCCAGGATCCGTCCAGACTCTGTTTTCTTCAAAGTTTCCCAACCCCTTTTGACAATTGTGCTGCCTTCTTCTCTGGGCCCCACAACACATCATCACCCCTTGTGCTCTGGTTCCAGTGAGTGTAATAATTCACTCTCTGTCTTTCTCTAAGTGAGCAGCACACTCTGGTAAATTCACGGAATTTTCCATTTCATTGGACTCCACAGCTGTCTGTCTCACTGCGATCAGCAGTCATCCAATCAGAGGAGGGAAAGGGGAAACGGAGGGCGGGCCTGGATGGAGGCCATACTAAGTGAAGAGCAACAATGGGATGAAAAGGGATGCTGAACAGGGAAGTCAAGACAATTAACTGATGGTCTCAGCTCTTCCACTCATGAGCTCAGGGTGCTGGAACATAATTTTTCATTTCTATATCTATCACATTAGGAAGTTACAGTTAATGATGTCTAAGGTCTTTCCAAAAGTAATGGGAAAATTCCATAAATAGAATAGGTAAAAGCAACCTGCAGAAGCATTCCCCGAGGGCAGTCAGACTCTAGATGTAGATTTGGCGAGTTATGTTGAAAAATAATAGAGCTAGAGAAGAAACTAACCCCACGTTGTACTTGCCGGGCCCCCTTGAATAGTCAAGGGCTTACAACATTGGAGAATACTGTTTGGGATAAAAATATCTGAAAGCACATTTGGAAACACATTGTGAAATTCACAGTGATGATGGGAAACAGACTCCAGGAGAACTATTTAGAGGCATTACACAATTCTAGGGAAGAGGTGTAATCAATTTCCTGGACTTTCAAGGGTGAACCACGTCTTCATCCCAAACTCAGCAGAACTTGAAGAAATGAAATAAATCTGTGGTTTGAGCAAGTTCTTCAAGGCTTGCTAGATGGGTGTGTGTGTGGGGGGGGTTGGTTGGTTTTTGTTTTTCTGTTTAAAATGAGTAAACCAAATATTATTTCTTAACTTCTYTCTTCGTTGTTGTTAAAATAAACACTTTCCTTTTTCAGAAACATGTTGGTGGTTATTAGCTACTATTCTTGGAAGTGCGGGTCTTGAATTTGTCACATACAAACATCAGGTCTTCCTTCAGCTGACAGTCACCATCAACCATTTTGCAATCTGTAAAAAGAGAGGCCTCTATACTCTCTAATCTGCCTGACTCATTAAATATCAACATAGACTATACAGTGTGTATTATGTGTCTGTGTAACATACAACATACAGGGAATATCATTCTATCAAACTCTTCCTTACACACGCTCTAAGTTTAACTTTTAAAATCATAATGGAAAGCAAAAGCCTTGGTCCTTGCACAGTTCATCTTCAAGGGTCAGTGAATAATTTTAAGGAGTGTGGTTTCAGAGAGATTGCATGAGATGCATCTGGTGGTGTGCAGGGTGCCAGGGTGCCCACTTGTGTAGAGCGTAATGGCAGCCTGTGGAGTTGAACCATCCAGAAGTCTTCATTTCTGCCCTACCTAGGTAGGGCACAGAACATGATGTTATAACAACATGACATTTCTTTCTAACCTTATACATTTGCTCTGAGTACAGAATCTGTTCTCATAGGTAATTGTGCTAGGATTTTGAGTACAAAACTTCACTGCTGCGGAAAAGCACTGCCTTCTCCAATGTTGAGCCAACACTTTCACAAAAACATGATGTAGCTGTACATATAGGGACTTTATTTCCATTAGGCAACTCTGATCCATTATGATTTTGTCAGTGAAGTCTTACACATCAGTGCTTGTGTGGAATGTATAAGCATCCTGCCAATCTCTCTGGAATTGGTCAGCTCAGTTGGCTAGAGTACAGACTATTTAAACAAAATTGTGAATTTGAACCCTGTGGGGTTCCTTAATAGCAAATGGCACCTTAACCATAGGGTACCCAGCTTGTGATAGAAAGCGCCTGTTCAGACTTGTCAGGAGAGTGATGTATTGCCTAAACTGTCAAAATGCCAAAACCCTCAAGCCCTCAAAGGATGCCTTGGTGAAGAAATTGTCATGTATTTAAACACACACATGGGGGATGGTGGTATATAACCTGAGTATGAAATATTAAGACAATATCCTTTCTGTTGAAACTGCTCTCTTAATTGTGTTATAACGCTCATGGTCTGAAGACAGGAGCTCATCTTTATTTTTATAATTAAGCTTTTGTGGGAGAACACTTTTAGGTGAGGCTCTTTGGAGAGTTTTAGAGCTATCTTTGACTTTATCTTTCCTTTCTAGAAGAGCTGGTGACTCAGATTCACATGAAGAAGAGAAGAAAACATATCATCCATTAGTTTAACATTAGATGCTCAGCCTGGTGCCAACAGATTTTATAATTTTATATAATCTTTATATACAGTATCATACTTTTCCCAGTCCCTGATTTACTCTAAAAATTTCTCCAGCAAAATATTAACATTTTTACATTTATGTGTATGAGTGTTTTGCTTGCATGTATATCTGTGCACCATGTGTGTGCAGTGCCTGTGGAGACCAGAAGAGGGCGTAGCATCCCCTGTAATTGGAATTATAGATGGTTGTGAACCACCATGTGAGTGCTTTGAATAAAACCCAGGTCCTCTACAAGAACAAGTGCTCTTAACTGATGAGCCATCCTTCCAACATTTTTTTTTAACTTATGCGACATTAAAGTTAAACTATTATACATCACCATCATCAAAGTTACAGGCACATGACTTCCTACACTCCCATTCTCTGGGTATTAACAGGCTTTTATGACTTGATTTTTTTCAGATGGGGGTCTCATTATATAGCTTGGGGTGGCCTGCAAATAACTACACAGGCCAGGCTAGACTCAAACTCACAAAGACCCACCAACCTCTGCCTCTCAGATGTTGGGATTAAAGGATGCACCATCATACCTAGCAATAGCGTTTTTAAAATTGTGTGTGTGTGTGTGTGTGTGTGTGTGTGTGAACAACTTTTGGTGTCATCTTGAAAATTTCCATCAGTCTCATTTGAGATGGGGTGCTGAGTCTACAAGGCCATGTGGAAGGGACAGTGTGACATGCCTTCCTGCCCCTGGAGCAGAACCAGCAGGGCATGGGCCTCCAAGAGTATTGACAGTTGCTGGCTGTGAGGCTTGTTTGTATAAAAATATGTATATTATACTTCATGTTCCTACTTTGGGAAATATTCCCCCTGCCAGAGTTATTGGGGAATGTCCTCTCTGACAAGGTTAATGGCTCCATGTTAATCAGAGACAGCATGAGTCCCAGGAGCAAAGGGTGTGTCTAAGGTCTCAGCAAAATGGTGGAATGCTGTGACCTTCAGGTTAATTCATAGGCTGTGAACTCTGAAAATGAGAGTTCAAAAATATATAATTTCTCAACTATGCAAAGTATAAGGACGCAAAATGAATTGTATAAGGAGGTTCACAGGCCTAAAAGAACAGAGGCAGCTGCACCATGAGCCAACTTGTCAGAAAGACACAAAGGCATGCAGATTCCTGAGTTCAAGGTCAGCCTGGGACAGAGGTAGTTTAGGCTTAGGCCCAGGCATGGTGGGAATGGAAATTTCAGGGCAGGATCCCACCTAGCTAAACTTATTGTCTCTTCTTACAGGCAGGCAGATCTCTGAATTCATTTGCAATATTTACAAAAAATGTGCTCGATGTTTCCTTTTAAGAATCAAGGGGCTGGGGTCATGGAATGCTGATTTGTTGGATAATTAAAAGGGAACCTGGAGTAAATGACTGAACTGTAAATAAAAGATTGGGCTCTGGTCTGTGAGAGCTGAACTGTCTCGATAAGTTGTCTGGAGATCTCCAGAGAAAGTTGTCATGAGCAGAACACAGGCCACCAGCTTGTACCCATGATTTTTGCCACTCTCAAACACCCCTTCTTTCAGGAACCCCTCTTCAAGCTAAGGCTGGTCCTTGGCAATAGGGTCTCTAGCTGACACTGAGTTCACCAGTGAAGCTCGAGCAGTTTTCCAGTAAGCCCAAGGGATCTTCCTGTCTCCTCTTCCCCAGGATTGGGTTATAAGTGTGTACCAACATGCCTGCCATTTTTTCTTGGGTTCTGGAGATTGAATACAGGAACTTATACCTGCAAGGACAGCACCTTACTGACTGAACCATTTCCCTAGGTGGCAACAGTTTTAAGAGTATCAATAGTTCACTGTGGCTGTGAGATGGGAGGCAGAGAAAGAAGAACTTGTGGATGAACTTAGACTAGGGTTGGACAAGAAAGCATCCTTGTAAGCGAGATGCAAGGGAAGGAACAAGACCTGTGATTGTTCGCTGAACTCATGTGCACTGGGACACATGTATGTCCACACTCAACATGTGAACTTGTGCACATGAACATGGTGTGCATGCACGTGTGCACACAGAAATGTGTGACTCATAATTCTCGGCAATGACACCTCTTCTGACTTGCTTCTAGTAATTACAGCCTCATTTCATAGAAATCTATCTTAAGACAAGTACTATGCAGCAATCTTATCTGACAGAGTACCTAAAAATAGTCAATCAAATAGTTAAAGGAGTCAAAAGACAGGCTTACATGATTTTTTTCTGTGGTTTCCATAAGACCTGTTTTGGAATGAATGGACCTGCCTGTGTGGTCTAGTCTGACACTCTTGAAGTAAGTATCATGTAATGTTTTTTTCCTTTAGACTCTGATATTAAAACATCTGAAGTGTCTTCTGAATTATATTTGTGTAAATAAAACTTCAAGTACTTTACTTTGGCAACTGCAATACTTTCAACACACGAGATTTCTCTATCTCGTCATCTTTCTCCCATTTCACCCATTAAAATAGGGTGTGGAAGAACGAATTCCCCAAATTACTGCCGACTTTGCAACTGATCCTGAGTTATGTAACTAATTAGAAAGCTGTTTTTCCCCATCACCCCTGCATGGGTAAGCAAAGCTGTAAACTAAAATTCCAAGCTCCTCAAAAGAGATGAAAGGGAGTAATGGGATATCGGGGATAAAGAATAAGCTAGCACTCCATCTGTACCCCTGTGCAGGACATCAGGACACACAGACAATTAAACAGGGGAAAGACTGCATCACAAGACAACATACGGGAAATTCTTCAAGGCATTGGGCTCAGCAAGAATAGAACCAGCCCCAAGTATCAACAGATGGGACCACATGAAATCAAGGTTTCTGCACAGACCAAACCAAACAACCTAAAACTCAGTGAGACACACAGATAACATCTGGAATAGAAAATCTTGACCAACTATGCTTCAGACAGAGTACTAATGTCCAGAATTTACAAAGAGTGAAGAAATTAAACATCAAAGAAATAAAACCATCCCAACAGCTAAGAAAATAAACAGAAAATGTCAAAGGAAGAAACAGAAATGGTTAGTGACTATTCTTTAAAATGGTCAACACGCCTAGTCTTGAGGGTAGTGCAAATTAAAACTACTTAGAGATACCTCCTCACCCTTTTCAGAATGGCCAGCATCAAGAAATCTGACCACAAATGTTGGAAAGAATGCTGGTGGCAGAGCAAATTGATATGCCATTATGGAAATGAGGTTGGAAGCTTCATATGATGCAGCTATTCCACATCTGGGCATATGCACAAAGGACTGTATCCTACTGCAGGGATAGTCGCACATCTGTAATTATTACTGTTATATCTACTATGGCAAAAAGAAAGAAAGAAAAAAGAAAGGAAGGAAGAGAAGAGAAGAGAAGAGAAGAGAAGAGAAGAGAAGAGAAGAGAAGAGAAGAGAAAAGAAAAGAAAAGAAACCATCTTAGCTGCCTGTGAACTGATGAAGGAACAATAAAAGTGTGGTATATGTTCAAAACAGAATAGTATTCATGGGGAAAGAATAGTAAAAGTTGTAGGAAAATGGTCAGATTTAGAGAGTTTATTAAGTAGGCGAAAGAAAGACCATGTATTTTCTTTCGTGTGTGCATCATAGTTGTAATGCATATGTGCAAACAGTTATAAGTGAGGGTATCATGTTTTGAAAGGAGAGCAAGAGAGGGTGACATTAGTGCTAAGGAAGGGCAGAACCCATCTAGGACACTAAAGGCACAAAAGAAGCTATATGCCTATTATGCTTTTCTAATTTAAACCCGATCATACTTCTTTTCTGCAGGTAAGAGAATAGAAATGTAACTGACCATGGACATGTAAAACCTGACAGGTTTGGAGTGGCCATTCCAACTGCATACAAGCTCTCTGAGATGTTCAGAGTTTGGGACTGGACAAGTGTTTGGCTTCTTCATATCAGCTATGCGACATTTGTGCATTAAAAAAAGTGAATTTATTTTTTAAAAATTATTTTAAAAAAATAAGTGAACAGATGACAACAAAAGAGGACACGGTTCAAAGCTCAAAAGCGGGGGCATGATCGGGGCGTGGTCAGGGAGTGGCCAGCATGATGTCAAAGATGAAGGGGGTTCATGCCCAGACAGAAGACTTAATCCTGGTATTCTCCAAACAAGCAAACAAAGCAATGAGAAGTGTTTTCCCTAGCCAAAGTATGGTTCAGCAGGCTAGGATGTTTTAGATAACAGTATTCTACTCCTTCTATCAAATACTTAAACAAACAAATAAACAAATAAAAGACACAGCCCTGTGTTCCAACCTCATCACATCAGCAGAAGCCAAGGTGGGGGTTGTTATGCTCTAGAAGGGAGATGTTCCCCAATGCCTCATGTGCTGATGTTTCCTGGGAAGGAGCCTGGTTGGAGAACGTAGGTTCCTTGTTCCTACGAAGGCTCCATAGATGCCCCAGCGTAGGGAAGTAGAGGGAAGGTAGGCTGGGTGGACGAACATCCTCATAGAAGCAGAGGGAGGGAGGAGGGGTGAGGGGTTTTCTGGGAGCCGGGGGCACCAGGAAAGGGAATAATGTTTGAAATGTAAATAAAGAATATATTCAAGAAAAGAAAGAAAGAAAAAAACACAAGTACAAARTGAGTTCAATGAGGGAGGCACCTCACTTACTGGAAACTGTGGAGGGACTGGGTATACCCAGGCGAACTAATCAATCAGCCAGAAATCTCACCCTTAAGAATAAAATGTGGCATGTGTGTCAGTATAAATGCAAGGCTAAGGTACAGGCAAAGCACGAAACACAGATGGAAATGTTGCTGACGGACTCCTTTGAGTTCAACAGCATTCCTAACGGTGCCAAGACACCGTTAGAGTCTCGCACCTGAGAGAGTGACACTACACTCATATCTCTCACCTCACACAAAGCCAACTTAAGACAGATCCGGCATGTTCATGTAAGACAGGGGACTCTGAAACAGCCGGGGGAAAACGCTTCATGAGACAATTATAAGCAAGGGCTTCAGAAGAAGGATTGGAGCAGCAGAAGCCGCAAAATCTCCCAGGGCTGACAAACACATAGGCTTTCAAAGCTCCTTCATGGCAAAGGAGAAATCAATAGCAGGAGCAAAGCCAGCAGAGTAGAAGGATCACTGACAGATGTCCAGAGGCCAAGGAATTAACATCTAGGATCCATAAGGAACCCCCCAAATTAAACACCCCAAATACCATCGGATCAACGAAAGGACTAATTAGTTGAATAGAAAGAAGAATACAAATGGACCATAAATAATTGAAAGATCGTTCAACATCCTTAGCAACCAGGGAAATGCTAATTAAACTCGCAGAGATCTCACAGAACAGCTATCATCAAGACAACAGTGAATGCTGGCGAGGGTGTGAGGGAAAAAGTACTCTTACACACTGCTGGTGGGCATTTAAACTGCTATAATCAATAGGGACGGTTCTCAAAAAGCTAAAGATAGAGCCGGGACCCAGCTGTGCCATTACTGACTATTTTACCCAGAGGATGCTGTGTCATCAAACCTCAGAGGTATTTGCAGGTCCATCCTGATCATTACTTTATTCTCAATAGCCAAAGTATAATCAGAGGGAGAAAGAAGATTCGGTAAATATATCTAATGGATTCCTGGCTGGTTATAAAGAAGATTGAGATTATGACATTCACAGGAAAATGAATGGAACTGGAGATCATCATGGTGATTGAAATAAGTCAGACCAGGAAGAGTAGATTTAAATGTAATATATATTTGTGTGTGCGTGCGTGCATGCATGCGTGCGTGCATGCGTGTGTGCGTGCATGCGTGTGTGTGCGCATGCACRCGTGCAAGAGAGAGAGAGTAGCAAAAAGTTAATTATGAGAGAGGAATAGGTGAGAAAGAGAGAGAGAAAGAGTAGCAAAAAGTTAATTATGAGAGAGGAATAGGTCTAAAGGAGAGGAAAGGAGAGGGAAAAGGCACATATGTGACAGGAAGGCAGGGGGAGTGTTTAGGATGAGAGGAGAAGCAGACAGGGGGCAAGATGTGAGAGGACAGGGGTGGGGGTGCTGTGGTGGTGGTGGGGCGGGTTATACATAATGGCAAATACAACAAAGCCATCACTTTGCACATCTCCCCCAAAATTGATCAGTAAAAATAAAAATAAAAAAAAAAACAATTAGGCCTGGAGACAATGGAGAGAATGAAAAATAAATTCCACGGAATGAGGAACACTATTTGTAAATTCCATAGCTGGTCCATACCTGGTATGTATAAAATACAAAGAATTCTCATCCTTTGAAAATTGAAGTCAAAGGAACCAATGTGAATAAGGATAAACAACAGGCGGCAACAGCTCGGAAGGAGGCATCCGTGGCAGATAAGCATATAAAACCATGTCCAATTTCACTGGAGACACATGAGTGCAAATAAGATCTCACAACATTCTTATCAGGGTGACTATAATCAATGACAAGAAACACCAAAGAAGATACAGAGAAGCCGGATCACAAGTCCCTCTTTCTCCCTTCCCCTCTCCTCTCTCTTTCTTTTTCTCCGTATTTTAAAGACTGGCTTGCTACGTATGTCAGGCTAGCCTCAAACATATCGTCTTCCTGTGTCAGTCTTCCGAGTGCTAGAAATATACGTAGATACTATGATGCTGAGCCTACATGGAGAGAATGAAAAATATGTTTCTGGTGGGAATGCAAAATAGTGTGTTGGATTTTTATTTGTTTGTTTGCTTGCTTGCTTCTTAAGGTAAGTATATAGCTACTATGTCACCATACCAAGTCACCACTGGACAGTTAGCCCCAAAATGCCGATATTCACACAAAAATGTGTGCGCAGATGTTTATAGCAGCCTTAGCCATAACACAGTCCATGGCCACCCACCCCCACCACTCTATTTCCGTCCCAGCCCTTCACGTCCATCCATCAATGGTCAGCCTGACATCATCTACAGCCATCTGAGAGGAGGGCCTCCCCTGAGGAATTTCCCAGATAGACTGGCCCGTGGCATGCCTGTTGGGGGCTGTTTTGATTATTAACTGACGCAAGAGGGGTCCAGCCGGTGTGTGTTACATCATCCCTACGCAGGAAGTCTTGGAGTGTATGAGAAAGCTAGCTAAGCATGTGCCAGAGACCAGGTTAGACAGACAGACAGACAGACAGACAGACAGCAGCATTTTCTCAAGGTTTCTGCCTTGAGTTCCTGTCCTGACTTCCATCAACTGCTAGATTGTGACCTGGAAATGGAAACCAAACCAACCCTTAGCCTCAGGGTGCTTTTTGATAGCAACAAAGATGAAACTAAAACACCCTTAAACTGAAAACGATCCAGATGTTCTACAAGAGACAGGTGGTTAAATTGTGGCATGTTTCTGGTACTAACTATTACTTACCCTGAAAAAGGAATAAATATTAAATATGTAAAAACCTGGGAGATCCTCCAGAGAACTCTGCTGAATGAACAGCGCCAGTCTCAAAATGCTACGTGATTCCATTTATATAACATTCTTGAAATAATATTATATAATTAAACAACAGATTAGTGGTTTCTAGAGGTAAGGGAGGACTACAGGGGTGCTAGGAGTTGATCATTGTGGCAGCCAAAATGGTGGCATCGAAGTCACTATCTGATGAGATTTGAAAACCAATGACCCCTATGGGCTCATGTGCTCGAATAGTTGCCAGTTGGTGAAATTTCTTGGGAAGGATAGATCTTGTTCGGTAGAGGTACGTCACTGGGCATGCTTTGAGACTGCAAAAGACTGGACATCCCTGGTCATCTCTCTCTCTCTCTCTCTCTCTCTCTCTCTCTCTCTCTCT
>BDUI01001326.1:33034-53993 GCA_002335545.1 Apodemus speciosus
AAAACAAAAATAAATCTGACTAGAAAGGGCAGATTGCAGATTAATTCTCATGCTCACATCAGCCTAGTCCACACAGCTGGGATAGGCATACAGAGCTCTTTTGGCTTCTTCTTGGGCGGCGTATACATCTCTGATTCCTACTAATGGAATCTCACCATTTCAAGCTTACTATTCCTTTCTGAGAAAATTATTGATTTCCAAGTATTTCTCTGACTGCATTACAAAACTATTCTGCTACCATGAAGGGTTTCCAGCTGATTCCTTTGGATTGTCCAGGGGGAAAGAGCAAAACATGCAAATAATAAGATGGTCCTTTTTTATAACTGTAAATAAGCAAACTACAGCTGCTACTTCTCATGAGGATGTCACACTCTCATTTAATCATCAAATTTCTTTAAGATGGTTCTTTTTAATTTAAGCATAAAATATGATAAAAGAATATTATTTTATGAAATTCTATCCTTTTGCCATAAATATTTCACATAAAGCACACATTTGTTCTCAAAATTTGTTCTATATTCATGATTTGTTTTCATATAGCTTCCCTATATTTTGACAAGATTTGTAAATTCCATCTAAAAAAGAAACTCCCAACTCTTAACCTCATGCTACACACAGTAATCATTCTTAGCTTTGTGCATTTGTTAAATAATTGTTTAAATGATGAAAATGTATGATATCCTGGAATGCTAAACCTCATTTAATGTGAATTAAAACATTATCATAGGATTTAAAGTAGGCAAACAATGTGTACTCACACACACATACATACACACACCTACACACACACCTATACAGAGATGGAGGGAAGAGGGAGAAGGAGAAAAGGGAGAGGGAGAAAGAAGGAAGAGGAAGGGAGAGAGAGAGGGAGAGGGAAAGAGAGAGAGAGAGAGAGAGAGAGAGAGAGAGAGAGAGAGAGAGAGAGAGAGCAATCTTAGTACCCAGATAACTTGAAAGAGATAAATGTGTGATTAGCCACTTCCTATTGTTGAACTCAGCCTTCCAGATGGTTCCCTTTGAGTCTGAGCCAGGGCTGCTCAGGGTCAGTAGATTTGTTCACCTCCAATTCTCCATAAGAGGAATGGAAATTTCCCAGGAAATTGAGAACCAAGCAGAGTTCCATATGCCGCGCTCTAGCATCTAAACATGCAGCTCGCTTTATTTATTTACTCATTTATTCATTCACTAAAAATCTGATGCCCACTCCAAGTTCATGTGCCATGAAACAAGGTAATAATAATGAATTAAAAATAGCATAACCACACCCTGAAGCAACTCACAAAATACAGAAGAAGGAAGACATGCCTAATAATGCTTCCTCAAACACCCAGACCTGTATCAGCCGTGAGCTTTTGGAGAAAGAATTTAAAGTCAGTGTTGTATTAGAGAAGTATTTTCTGTGAGCTTTGGAGCACTGGTGAGTGCTGAACAGACACGTAAGATTAGATGACAAGGTTAAATTAGACATAGAAGATTCTAGGCACAGGACACCAAGAGACACAAGCAGGAACCTCACAGTCATAAGCATAGTTATAAGTCTGAGAAAGCTGCAGTGCAAATGGCTGCAATGTGACACAAGCAAGAATCCAACCTTCCCGTCACCACATGTCTGGGGTATGGCTTCTTAAACTCTCTGAAAATTGACATAGCAGTGTTTGCAAATATCATTTTAATGTATACATTTGATTTGTCAGTATTGTAGCTTGATTTTTTTTCCTGTCTGTGTTACTGGTACTGGAAGTTGGGTACAGGGAAGATGTCATGTAACTTCCCTGGCCACCACCCCATTACTGAACCAGTAGGTTTATGTTGTGTGACACTATTTCTGGGAAGATGTGAAGAACGCTGATTCATCCCAGATGGGGAACCAACAACGGATCAAAGTAAGGACACCACCAAAGTCCAACTTGGTGAGCCAATGAGCATTACTGGGGTTACTTAAAGGAGCAGAAAAGAAAGGACGACAGCTGCATCACCAAAAATAAACTCACTGCAGCATGGGTGACTGCTAACAAGAGATGGAACCCTGACGCTCACTGCATGACTTTAAGGTAGTTCAAAAGGATGGGAAGTTTCTTTTCTAGGCAGCTCAGTTGGTCTGAGCCTTTTCCAGAAGCTCAACCAGTCTCAGCCTCTTTTAGGCATCTCAGAGGGTCCTGCTTTTAGGTGGCTTGGCTGGTCTGAGAGCCTCGTAGACATCTTTACTGCCTAAGGGAGTTTTGGCAGACAGGATAGACTGTATCCAGTTAGCTTCAGGGGCTTCTTGAAGCCTTAGCATCGTTTACTTCCTGAGCTTACCTAGCTTCTCTGGAAGCTGTTTGTAAGCATTATATCTCATTGTTAGGGAAACATGTTATGACTGGCCACATCTTAAACACTGTTAAACCAAGATCCATAAAGATAAAAGAATATTTTGCTCAGGAAAAAACAAAACGAGTCACTCCAAGACACATCCTGATTTCATTGAGTTTGGGAAAAGGAATAGTGCACAACCATAGTCTTTTTTCTCTAATTTGAACTATTGTTTTTAGGTTGCTAACATTGCATTTAYAAGCCATTTTTCCTTCCCTTTGGAGGACAGAGGATGACTCTGCACCTGGGTAGACACGTGCAAGGCATCTGTCAGGCACCTCCCATTGGCACAGATCAATACACGTCCCAGTTCCAGGAGTAAAAATGAAAGCACTGTAAGATTTGTATACATTTATTGGTAGTGAAGAGGGACAATGGACATATTAAAATGTCAGGTAATCCATGACCAAGAACTTACTGGACACACTAGACTAAACAGTAGAACTCCTCCACTTGGACCCCACAGCGAGTTGGACATCTGACTCTCAGATGGCACCAACTTCCTCTGACCTGTGTCAAAGGACCAACAGGCAGAGGACGGCTGACTGTCCCAGGGGCTTCAGCTCGATTCAGTCCCTGCTGTTGACATGGCATACTCATTTGATGTGTTCTGACGTTTTATTCTCAGAGGCCCAGGAACCAGCTCCTATCCTGATTGGTGGAAACTCCCTTGCTCAACCCTATTCCTCCTTGCTTTATAGTTTCATCCTTAAAATATGCTATACAACGTGCCTTGGGCATTGCAGTTCAGATCCGGGTCTGTTCTGGGACCTGATCAATCAGTAGTGGCTTGATTACAGTACATTTTTGTCATCTGCACTGACTTGGTTTTGAGTTATGTTGGATCTAATAGGACTCCATTACAGATGTATGCCTATCCTGTTGTCCCATCTGGACCTCCTGTCTGTCCATCTACCCAGTCTTCCATCTGGTCTTTCCTTGTCTTCTCTGTAGCTGGATTCAACACTACAGCTCAACTCTGACTCTGCTTTCTAAATGCAAAACAGCAGCTATACTTTACCAGAGAACTCCAGGCAGGTTTTTATGTCACCTTTACAGACTCCGTTTCATTTATATCAGTTACCCAGCTCTGGCTTCTTGTGCTCCTGAAATTCCTTGTTTCTAAGTCTTTATAGTCAGTCATTCTGTAACCCTCCCCCAGACACAGGGAGGAATGGTGGGGAGGGAGAGAGATTTACTATGTGAAATAAAGTATGTAAACTGACAGTTAATATTAGTAATTAAAACAGGAATAAGATAACTTGCATTTGCCTTAGTAAAGGATATCAGTTAAGTGGTAATATCTGTCAAAATTGCCACCAATGAGACAATTGAACCTTGAAACTTTGTCCTTCATAAATACTGACTCTGAAAGGACAGAGTGTTTATGAAAAGACAGATGTGCTTATCTATGCTTTTGACAGTATCTTGTGAGAGTGTAACTTAGTTTCTTTTCATCTTGCTGAGCTAAAATGCCCTGACAAAAGTAACTTCAGTGAGAAAGAGTCCATTTTGTCTCACCATTCCAGATTTCAGTCCACCATCACTGGGAAGCCACAGCCACAGGAGCTTAAGGAGGCTGGTCACACCGTATCCGTCAAGAAACACGGAGCATCAAATGAATGTCACTCAGCTCCCTTTCTCATCTTTGCAGTTCAGGATCCCAACTAAGGGATGGTACTCACAGTGTATAGGTCTTTTCACTTAAATTGATAGTCAAGATAATTCCCCTTAGGCATGCTCAGAGGTCTTCCCCTAAATGATTCTAGAATCTGAAAAGTTGACAGTCAACACTACCAATCCTAGTGTGTTTAATAGGTATGCAAGAGGGGTTCAAGCCAACATCCAACAGAAATTTCCTGGTTAAGTTTATCAAGTAYTTATCGAAAGAATGAACTTAGAGCCAAAGAACTCTATCAGACCTGGACTGAGATGATCTTACATCCCACAAGGCCCTTGAAACTCTTCCCTTTCAAGAATGGAGGCTCTTTAAGACCTCATTTTCCTCCACTCAGACCTAAATTATAAAACTATATGGCAACCAAAAGCAGAAATAATAGAGGCAACCTGGGACGTAGGTCCCTTTGCTCTGAGGAAAGGACTGACTAACATGGCACCATTAATTTTACATAGCTCTAGGCTTTGTCTAAAGGCTTCCTACAAATTGTAAGATGGCCACAGGCATCGAGAGAGAGAGAGAGAGAGAGAGAGAGAGAGAGAGAGAGAGAGAGAGAGAGAGAGAGAGAATTGGAATTTCTTCTTCCTCTGTTTTGGACAAACTGTGAATAAACCCATTTTTCTTTACCAATTTCTGTTTTCTATGTTCTTTGGCATACAAAGAAAACAAGGCAGAAAGTTTATGGACCTGAGCACACAGTGATGATCTCTTTGATCGTCAGTGATCATACAAACTATGTGTGCTTGGAAGATAACAGTGTTAGGTAGCTAGGTAGAAATCAGCAAGCGTGGGGTCAAGGATGGAGCTTTTCTCGCAAGCAGCTTTGGACCCCAAGTCTTGTATACCTGGCAACATACTAATTTAAAGGAGAGAAACTATATTATAATTTAATCTCCTTAGCATTTGGAATACTATTAATGTAGGAAAAGAAGAATGTGAATCATTATAGGAAAGGATAGCTACAGATCACAGAGGCAGGGAGGTGGGAGCTTCAGGGCTTTGCTGGGGACCCTTAAGCAATCCTGTCTACTTCTGGTAGAGCTTGCATTACTTTTTTTTTTTATAGATCCGTTTGTTTTTCTTTAATTCTAGTTAATCTACTCTATTACATAATTTTTGGTCAGATGAATGAGATCTGAGTTATATCTCTGGCCCTTGGTGCAGACATTGTCTTTACTGATAAAAGATTCTCAGTGCATTAGGCAGAAGGAGGCTTTTTGATAATGAACAAAGAATGAATCAAAATAGGCCTGTCAATTGTCTGCATAGGAAAATACCTTCCCAGGGAAGTTGTCCCTTCCAGAAACCTTAGGAAATATTGATAAGCCTGTCTAAGCACGTAGGTGAGCACAAAGGTCTCTTTCTGCCCACTGTCCATTCTTATTCTATGAAAGCGGTTTTTCTCAGCAGTGGCCTCTCTGCACAAGCTCCATCCTCACCATGGAGAATGTTTTCCTGCACAAAGTTGTCTCTGCCCACTCTGTGAGAGTGACTTCCTTTTTGCTGGTCCCTCTGTGCTGAGTGTGAAAGCCACCTCCTACAGTGGAATGTCTCTAAGAAAGTCTCTAGACTTTCTCTAGACAGTTCTCTAGAACTGTTTCCTCTTTCTCAAATAAGGAAAATGAGTAGGCAAAGTCATGGCGAGTGGCACATCAGTGTGGCACAGACCATTTCTAGAGCATCAACAGTCACATGCCCCTTAAAGCACGTGCCCGAGAAACTACTTGTAAGCAGCTTCCCACAGCTGTCTGAAAGTGCTCTCAAGAGGACACTGAGTCAGACTGTTGGTGGTATGGAGTTTATTAGAAGAATTATTAGTGGTGTGGTGGTTGAAATGAGAAGCATTCGCCATGGGTTCATGTAAACTCAGTCCCTAGTTGATGATGCTGTTTGGGAAGTTTATAGAACAAGGAGTGGGCTTTCAGGGCTTATATTCTACCATGTTTCCCCGTCCCTCTCCTCTCTCTACCTTCCCTGAGTATGCATGAACAACATGTGGAATGACCCACCCTCCTGCTCCCACCATCATGTCAAACTCTCCATTATGAACTCTATCCTCCTGTCTCCTAACTTTAGTCAAAATAGCCATCCCCCTGCCCCTGCTTTAACTTGCTTTTGGTCTCAGTCTTTTCTCACAGCAGGAAGTAGCTGATACAAATATACAAATGTCAAGGATGGAATGCCATCAAATCATATTCACACCCCAAGGATCCATTTCACTGACCTCTTGAGTCAAATAAAGGGGGGAGGGGATTTAAGCTAGCCGCCTGGGGTCACCAAGGCTCTTCCATAAGCTGCCCTTTACCCCCTCAATGGTTAAATATTACTTTAAATTGGATTTAGCTTTTTCCAGGGACTGAAACTCACTGGCAAAACTCTCCCTCCCAAATCTTTTATCTTCTTCTTTTTCTCAAATTTAGCAGCTTTCAGCTATGTCCCCCCCTCCAAAGATTTGTGCCAAATTTTCAAAATAATTACATGTTATTGAAGAGGTCGCTACCATATAAATAGCTTGTCCTTTGTTCTGTGTCTGCTGGCCAGCACTGTCATGAAACATACATCTTTTTTTTTAGTAAAACATGTGAATTAACATATTTTAAAAGCTTAACTTGCATAATAAATTCTATGATTGCTCATAAGGTCATAAACATTTATGTTCAACTTAAGAACATACATTTGGTGTTTCAGAACTGTCTTCCCGAGTTTTTATTTTAATGTAATTTTACTCACAAAGGTTGTTTTCAAAATTCTAAAAATAACCAATCATGCTTAACAGGCTACTTGGAGTCAACATTCTCCTGTTGGGAAAAGAGCAGATGCCAACCTTTGCTCAAGAGGCTAAGACCAGACTCCCCTGGAGACGAGGAGGCCCACCCTCATATTCATCTCTGTCCAGTTTAGAAGTCAGACAGAGTCAACACCTATTATCATTATGCCTCCCCTCCCCATCATTAGTCTGTAATGTCCTTCCTCTAGTACTTTCTAAATATAAACAAAGATTGAAATGTAAGAATGTAATGTTAGAATCCAGCTGCTGCTCAGGCCACAGTAACACAGCAGCGGCCCTTCCCTTGTCATAGATACCCACAGGCACCCTATTCAAACATTACTCCTGAATCCTTAGCTAACAGACTCCCCAGATGCTAGGGCTTACATCCAATGGGTACAGGGGGCCACATTTGCTGCTTTGGACCCCCGACTCCTGCCTGGGGATCAGAGCCTAGAGACAATCAAGTGCTGTAAAACTTCCCCCACTTCTCCCAGTGAATTTCTTCTTTCCCAAGTCCCCTCCATCCTGACATAGGTGTTGGGGCCTGCACTGTCTTTAGAGTCCCTACCATACTGTTGTCTCTCTGTCTATAGCATTAATAATTCTTCTAATAAGACCCATGCTCCCAATAATTTATCCCAGTTTCCACTTGAATCCCCATCTAAGACCTTTCAGCTTTCAGTCAGTCTTCTATTTTTCAAAAGAAATACATCCTTCCTGTGGAGGTAGGACCACTAATGAGATGCCAGGAAACAGAGCTAGTCTCCACCAGGAATCTTCACAAGCATGGTCTGGGAATCACCAACTATTCACCATGGAATTTTGTAACAGAAYAGAACAGAGCTGCAGCCCAGACTCCACTTTTGGACCAAGATGGAACTTTGCTCATGGAGGACTGTCCATGCTTACGTGGCCTATGCTGTATCACCTTGATATTAAGTGACCACACGGCGGCTCACACTGRCCTCCTAGAGCAGCACAGCAGCCTTCTGGACTATCCTTCTCATTGCATTCGTTCTAGGTCAGTAAACTGTGTGATCTAGTTTGCTTTTTTACTGATCCGATAAAACACTGACCAAAACCAACCCAGCGACTACAAGGGTTTATTTTAGCTTACAAGTTACAGCCCATCATATTCGGAAGCTCGAGCTACGAGTTCCAGTACGAGCTCAAGGCAGGAACCTGGAGTCAGGAACTGAAGCAAAGACTGCCTGGGAGAAATGCTGCTTACCGGCTTGTTTCTAGGTTCCCATTCATCTACTTTCCTTTATATAGCCCAGGCTCACCTGCCTAGGAATGGTACTGCCCACAGTGGGCTGGTCCCTCCTACATCTATTAGCAACGAAGAAAAGACTTCCACAAACATGCTTATAGGCTAATCAGCTGCAAACAATTCCTGACCTGAGGTTCTCTCTCCCCAGGTACGTCAAGTTGGCAACTGATGTTACCTATAAAAGTGCTCATGAGAAACTGGTGCTAATCATCAAAAATTTTCTCTCCAATGGAGACTTCTTGTGGTCCTACTCCTTCAGACTCTAGTTAGTGCTTTGATGTCTGGTTCGTTGCCCTCTCAAAATGGATTCAATAAGTCACCTTTGCAAAACTGATCTAGAGGGTGAATTCACTCTCTGTGTGCTATTTCCTTCCCTGTTAGTTACTACAGTGGATGGCTACTCTGTGCCACCCCCTTTTTAGCCCTGGAAGCCCCACCTCACCTCAGGAGCCATGCTGCACAGCAGAAGTCCAGGACTTAACCTGGCAAGAGTGACACAAAGAGGCAGCCTGTCAGTATATTGAGAAAACCCGTTGGAGCCTTCTCAAAAATTGAGAGCACAATGCCAGGAATAACACAGCACCAGCTCATTTTGTAACGTAAATGTTTTCCAATTCCTCCATTTCGATGGAGTTGAGAAGGGACCCAAAGGAATTATCAGCTGAGAAGCCATTAATAGCACTTTTTTGATGACAGATAACTGATGTCACCTTTGGCGTGTAAGTTAGAAGGAACTCCAAGAATTCAAACCCAGCAGCGTAACAGAGCTTGCAACAGGCCTGGCAGAAATGAAGATGTTCTACAGAGACATTTGGATCTCAATCTCATTATCAGACTATTAAATTAATAGATGCCAGAGAAATGGGGATTTGCTGAGGAATCTCATGCTGGGAGGAGAAGTCTCCAGCCAGAGGGGATACTTGTCTCCTCACAAAGGATGCATAATTTTAACAACTTGTTAGACCACCTTACAGCATGAAGCCTGGGTAACGGTGGGTCAAGAGCGGGCAGGACGGTGCCTTGGCTGTGGCTGCTTGAATGTGCACATCCTTGTTTAAACTTTGACCTCACATCAGCAAGAATGCCTTGTGGGATTTGCTGGATCTCTTTGTCCCTCTTCCTATCTCTGCTTCCCACTTTTAATTCTGCTCCTTTAGTCCTGTTGAGAAATTACAGCCAACCACTTGAAACTCAATCAGGGATACACAGATTTTTCAATATTTTGACAGGTGATCCAAAATGCTTGCCAGCAGGGCTTAGCAGATTTTTAAATGCACTGCTTTGTCTCCTTGTCCTTGTAAATGGAAAGACCTGCTTGCAAGGGGGCCAGGGATGGGAAGTTTTGTTTTACAATGGAAAGCAGAATTACTGGTTGCTGATTCTTTTCTTGGAAGTTTTAGGCTGCTGGGTAAGTTGCTATGCATATTTCTACAGTGTAAAGTACTTTGTCATTAGAGTTTTTAATGATATGTCCCATCTGTGGTGGTTTGAATGAGAACATCCTCATTAGACTCATGTGTTACCCTTGGATGCCAGTCAGTGGCACTGTTTGCAGTGGTTATGGATTCTTCTGGAAGGTACAGCCTATTAGACGTTTGCCATTGAGGGGTAGGCTTTGAGATTTTAGAGCCTTACCTTGTTCCACTTCCTGCCAGACTCCCACCCCCATTTCCTGTGTAAGGATAAAGATGGGAGCTCCCACTTCTGCCACTGACTACCATCCTCCCCCCCACCCAGCCCCAAACCCACACTGTGGACTCGCTCTTTCTGGAATCTTAAGCCAAAGTGAATTATTTCTTCTGTAAGATAAACATCTTACATCTTTGGTGATGGTATCCCATCACAGCAACAGAAAGCAAACTAATACATACCAATATATACTCTCAGTCTGACTGTGTGTGTGTGTTATTGCTACATTGTGTGATTGACTGGAAAGTATCCTCAGGGCTGATCACCCGCTCCATGGAGTGAAACCAGAGCAAACCAGCCTGCTCTAGGCAGCAGGTACAAATGCTCTCCTTGAGCTGACAGGAAGCTGTGCCTACACATGAGCAGTGTTCCCTCATAAAAAGCAGAGAGAAATTCCTTGCACACATTCCTTACACCTTATAAATCCATCACTAAGTACCCGTACCGCTGGGGATCCTTTTGGGGGGGGGGAGGAGGAGGGAACAGCTAAGCTCTGTTCAGAGGACAAGATTTCCAAATGTTTTGGTTTTCATGCAAGAATTTCTAGAATTCTTTGTCCTCTCTTTCCAAAGGAATGGCATAATATTTATACAGAAGGAAACCGTGTGTGTGTGTGTGTGTGTGTGTGTGTGTGTGTGTGTGTGCAGGGTGGGAGTGGGGAATTACATGCATCTCCTTTTGAGGAAATACAATATAGCTAGAACTTTGTTAGAGTGACATAGGGTCCCTGTCCTTGGCCCGAATGGATGTACAATTTCAGTTGGTTCTTTCTCTGGAAAGAAACAGTGTCCTCAAGATGCCTATTGGCYGTGTGCTCCATGCCTCTCATCCTCCCCTGGGGAAACCAGAACAGCTGCAACCACTTGGATTTACAAGAGTTCCCTGGCTGGTTGAAACTGACTTGATGATCTATCCATCTTAAAATGGCTCTTCTAGCAAATCTGTTGTATGTTGCACTTAATTTATTGTTGACAAGGGCCAACCAAATATAAATGTTTTTCTTTCAAATATACCAACCACATTATAAAAAAAAATGTGCCACATGCTCGCGTGCTTTTGGCCAGGGAATTCGGTTCTCGTGGGGCAGACACAGAAAAGCATACTGAGGTTTCAGTCATGAGTTTTGCCCAAAATATTTTGATATAAAACTTGAGTTTTTACTAATTTCCCCTTTTCAGGACTTTATCAAAGCCAGAGATCGAACCCAATGAGGCTTTGTATGTGTTAGATGTAATGATTGGTCTTGAGTTTTGAATTGATGGACTTTATAATTGCCATGGAAACAAACATCTGGTGATGTCTGTGATGAAGTTTCTGGGCTAGGTGAATTGAGGGCGAGAGACCCACCCTGAGTGCAGAGTACACTACTTCTTGGGCTGAGTTCCAGGGCTGAACAAGTAGGTCAACGTGAGCTGAGCGCCGGCATCCATCACTCTCTGCTTCCTGACTGTGACGTTCTGTGACCAGCTGCCTTACGTTTCTGCTGTCATGCCTTCTGTGTTGTGAGGGAATAAATCTACTGAAACTGGAAGTAACCCATCCCTCTGTGAAGCTAGTTTTGTGTCATGCTCTGTCTGCTTTGTCACAGAAATGTGTGAAGCAACAGGTGCACCATGTGAGCACTCTGTGTCATTGTCTCTGTGCAYTATGTGAGYGTTCTACGTCATTGTCTCTGTGCACTATGTGAGGACTCTGTCGTCTATGTGAGCACTCCATGTCATTATCTCTTGAACATTTATTATGGGGTCTGAGCACTCTATGCCATTGTCTCTTTAATGTTTATTATGGGGTCTGAAGGGAAGCAGTTGGACACACAGGACAGGGAGTCACTGTGCATCAGTGTGATGACGTAGGCACAACGACAATAGTTATTTGTTCTCAGAAAAGAAGCCAGAAGCCTGAGGCTAGGGCTAGGAGTGAGCTAGCATGGAATTTAGAGGAGAGTATAAGAGTTCTGACTTTAAGATCAAAGGTAAAGAAAGCAGATCATGCAAATCCTTTATATTATGCTGTGGGGTTTTAGATTATCCAATGACGGGACCATAGTTTAGTACCACCAGGCAAGGATGTTCGGTGACCAGGATTGCATCTTATAATACTCATCCTTTGCTTCCTTGAACATGGTTGAACCATATGAAGCTGCTATTTTGTAAGTTGAAAATGATCAAATAATGGTAATCTCATTGGGAATAAATTAACTTAAAATTTAATATTAAAATTTTACATATGGCATCAATGTTGCTATATACCCTCATCTGGCTTTGATGAAAGCATGTGACAAAATGTTCACCTTGACCCTATGTTTTCAATCTAAATATATTTGTTGAATGTCTATTATTAAGACTAGATAAAAGACATGGGAGCCAGATAACTTGGGTTCACACATCTCATCTCTATTGGCTATGTTTCTTGGCRAAATTATTTGACCTCTCAAGTTTTCAGTTCTTCTTCTCTGAAATGGACCAATACTTGAGAGTTAAATTGGCTAATGTATTGTAACATTCAAAAGGGGTATCTCGCGTCTAGTGCTTATTATTTAATATTGCTATCAGTATTAAGTTGCCACCTCAACATCAACATTGCCATCATCATCACTACTATCCAAATGTTGATGGAGCATTAAGGATAAAGACCGTAAGAACTAGTAATAGAGTTAGAAATGGAAGCAATATTTTTCTTTATTTTCTCAACTAAAGCTACAGTCTATTCACATATGCATTTGTCTATATGCACATCTATGTGTGTCCACACCCATACCTATATATTATATCAATATAAATCTATATACCTAGACATAAACATGTGTGAGTACCCATAATTAAGTCCATTTTACAATAGAAACTAAGAGTCAAAAAAGATTGACTTGTCCAGTGTCACATACTTTGGCAGAGGAGAACTGACTTTACACTTTTCTGAGGAGAGCTGGCTTTTGTCTAACCACTGGCATTTGGAGAAATGGCATTTCTCTGCTAATTACTATGAGGTAATTAGCAGAGATTGAAGCCTATATATATTTCAATGTTTTTGAATATTTTGAGCATAGTCCCATATCTCTGGTCTTGGAAAAGCAATACACGCAAGCAGTTATTTTAAAAAATTGGAAAATGCACGGCACGATAGCTTAGAAGTGACACAGAAGTTGAAGAACACTGCGCTGGCTTGCTTTATAGCCTATTGATGGCTAGACATGTTGCCCTGAGCAAGGCTCAGCTCTCYGAAACCTCAATTTCCTCTTGCAAGAATGAGAGGTTTAAAACAGATCATCTCCAAGGTTGCTTCTGGCTCTAAAAAGGAATGGCTGGCTCCTGAAAGGTGATATTTCTGTGAGGGCACATCCTCAGCACACATTCTGATGGCTAGCGTGGATGTTGGCTTCCTCTCCAGTGAGCGGTGTGGTAGCCTAGGCAGTCTTCAGCCCTTAGTGGAGCACGTTTGGCCTTCCCCGGGGGCCTGAGCTTCATACCATGGGCATTTGAATTTGATGGCATCGATTGCAGTTTCTAATTACAAACTGATCCACGCAGTTAGGCTATGAGATGTTTTGGGGTTCCTGTTGGACAGGCTGCTTCTTAAAAGATTCTAAAAGGTCTTTCCTTCTCTCAAGTTTTCAGTACTGGATACTGCAGACCTAATATTTCTCTCTGCCTTTTGAAAAAGATGAGTCTGTCCTGGAGTCTTTCATGCTGTCAAAAGAACTCGGTTAATTTTCTCTCAGTTCATTTTCTCTTGGGCCAGAGCAGCCACCCACRAGTGTTCCCATCCAACTATGCAAAGTCACAGTGTGTATAGGAGAGTTCGAGTCCCACTTGCCTTTATCACTTAAAATCAATAGCTGAAGATGGCAAAATACATATTTAACTATATCTGATTTTGGTCTTAACTGTCAGTAAGCGTCAAATGGAGGGTTACTAAATTCAAGAGAATGGATTAAAAACTGATCCTTCTGTGAATGGTCTTGGACAGAAAGAACAGCAGAAGGCCTCCAATCCCTTTTGTTGATGCTCCAATGACAACTACATATTGCAGGCTGCTGTTCCTTTCAGCCTTTCGTTCCCAGCAGGGACAGGATTGTGAGCTGCTACCTCTTTCTACTTGCAGCTTATCCTATAGGATGCAAGATTCTAGTGCCTTGAAGCAATGGGGACTGTGGCCCATAGTGACTGATGCCACCATGCAGCCACAGTGATGACAGCAGTTCAGTCTAGGACCACACGGAAGGCAGACACGCTGACCACACAGCATCAAGCAACACAAATGAGATTTTCTGCCTGTGTTTGGTTGGTTAGGCTGGGAGGGGTGAGGGAGGGGGTGTGTGGAGAGTGCCAAGCTGGGCTGTTGATGAGAGTGTGGGAAGATTTGAGGGAAGGGAAAAATCAAGACAAGGCTCTGTGCCAGCCCGGAGGCCGATGGGTGGGGTGGGAATGGGGCCAAGAGAGTCGCAGTTGTGCTGGGTGAGCACGGATGGTCAGACCTGGCAAGGATGTGTCTGCCATCTGGCACCAGAGCTAGGGGAGGCAGGAGATATGAAAGGAAGTAAGAGGAGGGACAATACAAACAAGAGAGAGTTACACAATGACACCAAGGCAATGTCCCCCAATGAGGGAGGAAGGAATAACCAAAGACAAATAGTAGCAACAGGGGAGACCCATGTGTCTGAGATGCATCCCGGGCCTCCCAATCAAATGCCAGAGCAAAATCATGCTCCATGAATTAATAAAAGGGAGCAACCTTGTAGTACAGTGGAAACCAGACCCCCGTTCCTATGTAGTCTCGGTGGGAAACAAGTTCTGTGGATATAGTTTTCCAAAGAGTGTGCCATAGAAACTTGGAAGCTACTGTTTTAGGTTAAAAATCAGTAAAAGCAAGGACACAATCCTATACAGAAAAAATGACAGACTACTTATAAATATTAGTTTTACCTAACATAATATGATGCAGAGCATGGGACCCCTGAGAACATCTCATGATTGATTGTTAAGGTCTTCTTAGGAGTCGTGGAGAAGCAGGAGTGAGTTATATTTTTCAGTGGCACCACTTTTGGACCCTTTTCATTTCCTTTTGCAGAGTTTTGTGACAAGCTAAAAGGTCATCTGGATTATGCTGCTGGTTTTGTGATCACCTGACAAGTATTTGTAGACCAGGGACCAGAATCCCAATGGCTTCAATGTCATGGAGACTGAGGCATATTTTAGCTTTAGGCACCCAGAAGTCAGGATAACTACAGATAAAATCACTTCAAATCTCTTCCAAGTTCTAAGGCCTTGCAAACTCTCAGTTTTTATCCTGTCAGTGTTCATCCACCACTACTCCCTCAACAAGTGCAGGCCAGCCTGATAGATTATGAGAAACCTTATATCAGACAGATGCCCTTCTCGCATAAGATGCCATTTTAGACAAGTCCACATTCAGCCAATTCCAAACATCTCAGAGAATCCACTTAAGATCCTAAGCACCTAACCATCGCTGATGTTGGCATCATTGAGACCAAAGGAGTGGCTTGGTAGATTCACAAACAATCATAAATACTTTTGAAGCCATAAAGTTCCAGGCTCATTTGTTACACAGCAACAGATGACGGATACAGGTGTGCTCACATCAGAGACTCACCTGTACACTCGAACTGCAGACCTTTCCCGTAATAGCCCTTCTCACAGATGCATTCAAACTGCCCCGTGTGTGTCCCACATTTGCAGCTGGCCATTCTGTCACAGCAGTCTTTTCCGGCCTCACAGAGATAAGAGCAGTGGGCCATATCCTCTTGGATGAAACTCCCAGAAGGTAGATCTACGAAGAACAAAAGATATGAGGCAATTTTTAAAAAATGAACAGTTGATTGCTACATTTTTCTAGTCGTTACAAATCAAGAGCAAACCAGAGGGAAAAAGGCTCTTCTCATCTGTTTCCCACTGTTCCCTACCTCCACCCACATATGAATGTGTGTTGTTTGCGGGGAACATACTCTGGGGGTTAGTTTTGGCCAATTCAGTTATTTCAGTCTGGGACTTCATCCTAAGTGCTTCAGGCCACTCGGGGTCGGGCAGAAATGAAGCCGTGTCGACTGGAATGTCCAGATGCAGCAGGTAATTAGCACACTTGGTGCTTCCGATCACTTCTCTGGCTCCCAACGGCAGCATTCCCTGACCTCCGTACGAGGTCAGGCATCAGCAGCCAGACTTTCCAAATCCTGTTCAAGTTAGAAATAAAACCATGATCCTGGTCACTGCGTAAGAGTGCTGACTGTAGGCTACCGACTCTAGAATAAATGGCACCACATCTGTAGCCGTTTGATTCAAGAATCTCAACACATACGTTTAAGAACATAAACCACAATCCAGTCTGCTTTTTAGGTTTAAGTACGGAAACTCATGTTCTGTAGACAGAGACCATTCTGAGTATTTAAAGCAGAGGCTGGAAGAAAGCTTGCCAGGAATCCTCCTATTCAGCCATTCTGACACTGGCTTAAGGCGGGGTTAAGGCTGAGCCTGGATGGATGGCCTGGAATGGCACGAGTGATTAGTCTCTATCTCCAGCTTCAGAAGTTAGAAAATCTTAGACTGAATTCCAGTGCTCGGGTCAGGCTGCTACGTCCAGATACAGGGATGGGCCCCAAGTAAGAATGCAAGTGGGTGACTGCTGGCAGAGCAAACAGTCTGCAGAGGAAGATCTGGGAAGGAGATGAGAGAGGGTCTCAAATGGGAAACGTCTGCCCGCCAACGAGGGCAGAACTGAAGTTAGGGGAGACTGAGCCTCAAGGAAAGGAGATCAGAAAAAACCAGGCACCTCCAGCCCAGCGATAGGACTGTTGGTGAAAGGTTTGCACAGAGGTCCCTGGGAATTAGTGCTGAGAAACTGGACCAGAGGTTTGTTGGCCACAGAGGACAGGGAGCAAGCAAAGCTGGCCACCAAGGCTGGCACGGCAGCATTCCCGCCTGGGAAAAAGCGGAGGCGGGAGTGAGTGGAAATCTGTCCTGCAGCCTGGGGCTGCTGAGAGTGTTCAGAAACATGAGCATCTGCAGGCTGAGAGTGGGTCCATCCAAGGAGAGGAATACGGAGGAGAGGTCCTCGGGAATGCGGAGCTTCTTCTTACCAACCCTGGAGAGTCAACCCAAGTCTGACATGTTCTAGATGTGAGCTTAGTGTAATAAAGGTGGCACCTTCCATTAAGTCCCAGTGGGTGCTGCTAGCAACCCTTTCCTTGAAAGCCCTGCCTGCTCTTATTTCTGCGCCAACTCAATTTAGGGCAGAAGCAATTGTCCCAAAAGGCAGAGGAACAATTGGAATGGTGATTTATTTGATACAGCACCTCTATAGGTCACAACACCCATAACTTCATACTCCCAACTAGTAACACCCACTAGTAACGCCCAGCGTGGTCTTCCTGCTTCCCCAAATGGCACGCACACCACTCTCTTTAAGAAAGGAGGAAAAAAAAACCCAAAGGAACTGCTGGTTCCTTCCGACCATGTGCTAGACAATGAAGCCTCGGTGAGATAAGAAGACTTTTCCTCTTCAGAAATCTGTGGTACACATTCTTATGTGACTCCTATTTTGAAAGAGGAGAAAAGATTGAAACCCATACTTGACTGCCTGAAGCAATTAATAACAAATAACCCATTGCCGTTTATATTCAGTGAGTAATTAAGTGCAATAAAAATAGTCATTGAGCCTTTATAAGTGCCATCAGTGATTTCCTTTTTGTTGTATTTAATTAGTCAGTGTATGTGGACACACACTGGATCCCTCTTTTCACCACAGGGGTCCTGGGGATCTGACTGAGGTTGTAGATCTTAGCAGCAAGCACTTTTTACCCACGAATGGTTCAGGTCCCATCAGCGATTTTTCTAATTTTTTTTTTTTTTTTTWTGGGACAGGGTATCTCTGTGTAGCCCTTACTGTCCTGGAACTCACTCTGTAGACCAGGCTGGCCTCGAACTCAGAAATCCACCTGCCTCTGCCTCCCAAGTGCTGGGATTAAAGGCGTGTGCCACCACCGCCTGGCTTCTAATTGTYTTTTAAGCCCTAACCTACTAGAGTCCTATAAGGAACCTGCGAAGTAAGTACTACTCTCAAAGACTGGAACCCTAAGCAGTGTTAAAAGACAGTAATTTGCCTCCAGATCACTCACTTAATAGACGATGAAACTAGGATCCAAATTCAAGAATTCTGAATTTTGGGGGGGGGGTTTCTTTTTTTATGGCCTACCTTTTAGAAATTAAATCAGTTGTAGGTCTAGGCTCTAAATCTAAGCCTGGTTTTCCTCCCCAAACTCTCTCCCCAGTCTGCCCCATTTTTCTAAGTGTCTTAATTCCAGTAAGGTTAGCTAGGAACCCCACCCACAGAGAGGCTGATCCTTTTACTAGAGCCGCAGCAATAGACTCACAGCCCACTTGAAACTCTTCTCTTGGAATTCCACCAGGACTAACCTGACTTTTTTGAGCCTCACCGGTTCTTTGAATATATTGTTATGATTCCCACCTTACATTGATTTTTTTTTTTTTACTTGAGTACCTGCCAGGATCATGGTTCAAATTGGTACATGGCTAAATCTCCTGTCGATGCCTCACAATCTGCCTGGATTCTTTTCTCCGGGTTCATATTATAGCAGGCAAGTTCATCTAACTGAGAACTGTACTGTTTAAGATGCTTATAAGTGGTGCATCAACACCACCACCATTTGCTAGTTCCCCCCCCCCCCTTAGGTATATTGTTCTTATGACAAAAGCCATTTATCTCCGAGTTGTCAGGGCAAGAAGTGTGTTAAGTATTCGGTATCCTATCTTCCCGTGTATTTCTGGAAACGTTCTGGCAAGATTCAATGCTCCTGTCTCAGAATGTTTATTTCATCTGTCCAGATAGCTGTGAATGTGATCTCAGTCAAGGCTTCCCGCTCTGTGTGTGGCCTCCAAACACACCTCAATTCATCCCCTAGACCTAGGTGGGAACATATGGATGTTCTAGGGAAATGCATCGCAGCTGTTAAGGAATGAAGCCAAACAAGGTTACTGCCAGATCAGCGTGCCATCTCCGGGCAGTTCAGAGTATCTCCTGACACCCGAAGCACTCACAAACCTCATGCTCCTCCAGGAGCACCGTAGTTGTTTGAAGTCACTCTTCAGTGAATTTCATGCAGAGAGAGAGAGAGAGAGAGAGAGAGAGAGAGAGAGAGAGAGAGAGAGAGAGATCATTTCAAGGTACCTGTAACTCTATTAGCTTCTATTTATTACCTTCATGCAACGCCCTGCGAGCTAAAGCTTCAAATTCTTCAAAACTGTGGAGCAGGTAGCAGTGTTCTTCTTTCGGGGTAGAAGCCATGTCATTCAGTTCCCGGATATTCCCCTGCCAAATCCCGAATGTGAAGATCTCCACTCCGAAGTCCCGCAGCGATGCTGCAATAGGTCTGGGGTCTCCGCCGTTGGAATAGCCGTCGGTGATGAGAAATATGACTTTGGTGGAGTTTTCTCTAGAGTGACGGAGGATTTGCTGTAAGAGACACGGGAGAGATCCGAGGGTGAGTGGCGTGAGCCTCTTCGTTTCCTCTCCTGGCTAAGGTGGTACCTGAGAAACACTGGTCCGTGAGAGGAAAGCAGAAACGGGCACAGACTGGGATCTGCAATGGCTTCATAGATGCACAATGAGCCTCAAAACCATTTAAAATGTGTCACCGTCAGCAACCCCGGCAAGCTTGCTGATGAGGAACAAGGTTTACAGAATGACTCCTCCGACACACTAATTGTCACTTCCTGTGAAGTTAATCTATCCATTCTCCAGACCCGGAACCACTAAGCAATCCTGAGTTGTAAGTGTCTTTCTATCTAAACCACCATCGGACTCCCTAGAATAAAATTTTATCTTTTGACTTTTCCAGGGCTTATGATGGCTGACCTCCTTCCTATATTTGTTTTTCCACGACTCCTTCAAAAATGTAGAATTCATCTATGCTTCATCTTTCTGGACCACCCAGGATTCACATAAAATTAGCAGGTTTTGCCAGCATCCTAACTGCATGAGAAAACATGGATTCGCTAAGCCTGACATTTGATCTTTATTGTTTCAGGACAGGTCAGTCTGTTTTATGACGTGTGTAATTCCCTTCATGCTGGACAGAAGCAGACAAAGCTTTTAACACCTCGTTGCCAATGATGCTTTACGATGTCAGACCCAAAGTCACAGGGACTCCAGGTGTGATTTGGCAATGTCATCCAATTTCTATCCTGGTTTTTCATTAGAATTGCTTGAGAAGGGAAGGAAGTGGTGGGTTACATTTTCTAGTAAGTTCTTTGAAGGTAGCAAGGTTGTTAAGGAATAATGAGAGAGGCCACTGGGTGTTTTCAGAAGGCAGACCAGGATAACAACAATTATATCCCACATTTTGTCAAAATCAAAATAAGATATGATTTGAAAGATACGTTCTGATCCATTTACTTTAGCCTAGATTTGCAGGCCTTTATTTCAGACTCTAAGATTAGTGTCTGTATAAATGAAAGTCTGTCACTATCTGATTAACGGATGCTGCTTAAAATAAAACTATTCTTACCTAAACTTTGCTATTGTGAGCTGCAACTAAAGCTGCCAAACCTGAGTTTAAAGAAAATCAAACTGAAAAGGACTCCAGACACCATCTAGATCGAGGGCCAGCAGTTTGAGAAGAGGCGTTTAAGTRTGTCACCGCCACAGTCCTAAGAATCAAGCACAATAAAAAAGTGAGCTAGATCTAATGGAAGCCTAGAAAATCAGGCACAGAAGACTGTATGTGTGTGTGTGTGTGTGTGTATCTGTGTGCATTTTTATGTGTCTGTGTGTGGGTGTCTATGTATATGTGTATTTTTATATCGTGTCTCTCTCTGTGTGTATCTCTGTGTGTGTTGTGTGTGTGTGTGCGCGGGGTGTGTGTGTGTGTGTGCAGGTGTGTGTGGATGTCTATGTATGTGTGTCTTTGCATATGTGTGTCTCTGTGTGTGTGCCTGTGTGTGTCTGTGTTGTGTCTGTGTGTGTCTATGTGTTGTGTCTATGTGTATATATGTGTCTGTGCGGATGTCTATGAGTATGTATATGTGTTAGTACCTAGATCCGTGACGTCATATAGGCGACAATTAGCACCTGTTACCAAGGCAACAGCCGCCATATACCCAGAATTCAATGGGCCTACCTTTACCTGTAATTACGTCACCACTACTATATAAACAGGCAGAGTTTCTCT
>BDUI01001327.1:0-28062 GCA_002335545.1 Apodemus speciosus
AGACATATGGGACATCTGGGGGGCGGGGAATCCAGAAAAAGGGAAATGAAATGTAAATAAAGAATATATCCAATAAAAAAATGTGAAAAAAATAAAAAAATTTCATATGTATGTATATATATCTTGATTTGATCTAGTTTTATGAGGCAAACTAAATCACGAAGTTTTTAAAATAATATGATTAGGTTAAGCTTGAATAAGCATTTTATATTAAGGACAACAAATTATTAGACACTTATTTGATATGTAGCATAAACTCCTAGCACTGCATTTCTTCCTGGTTTTTTGAAATATTTACCGTTATTTTTGGACTAGTCATTAATAAACAGAACTAAACAATGGTTTTGAATACATTCATGAATCTGCTTTTGCTTATATTTCATTTTACAATCCTTCTCCAAGGATTATCTGAGAAATCCAGAAGGACAAGCATCCTAAATCCAGGCACTGTTAGCTTTATGAGCATGTTAAACACCAATTACATCATGAAAAGTCTTTATTGCAAATGAGCCTTAGCCACTAAAATATTTAGTTTCCATTCATGCTGTGATTAAGTAATGTGAGAACCACACAGGCTGACAATGTATAGAAAGATTGCATGCTGACTGTCAGCAAGAAAAGCCTCCATCAAACCAATGCATGTAACATTCCTCACAAATCTCGAACAATTCTGGGAGTACTGGGTACTTGGTGTGCTTGTTCTCTTTGATTGCAAATACCTGTTCATTTACTTTTGTGGTTATTGTCTTGTTTTCTGAATTAAATCCTGAGGTAAAGTTCATTGATGCTTAGTCTTTCGGGAGTTGTGGAGTTACTTAACTTCTGGACTCCTTTCTAATGGCACCATTGCTTAGTTCTGTTTATTGATGACTAGTCCAAAAATAACAGTAAATATTTCAAAAAACCAGGAAGAAATACAGTGCTAGGAGTTTATGCTACATATCAATTATGTGTCTGATAATTTGTTGTCCATAATATAAAATGCTTATTTAAGCTTAACCTAATCATATTATTTTAAAAACTTCGTGATTTAGTTTGATATAGTATCAAATCAAGACGTATATACATACATATGAAATTTATTTAGAAATATTTTGCTGTTTTTAAATATATATTCCTTATATTTACTTAAATGAACATTTAAAGTATCTTTAAAAGTACAAGGTAGGTTTGGTGGAACTATTAAAGATTCTGCTTAATTTTATGATGTTCAATCAGGTTCAAGTTGTGAATATTTTCAGTTCATTGTACTTAGTAAAATCAGGTTTGAATATTGTTCTTTGAAGACTAATTCTAAGCAGCTTTAAATACTCTAATTTTATGTTCCTTATTTATCATTGATTTAAGAAGCTTTAAATATTGTAATGCTCTTTGTGATCATCAGTAATAAGTTGGAGTGCCAGAAAGTCCTTTTCCCAAGCTCTCACGTCCCTTTTTCCTCACCTTAAGAGTCTTTCTATTTTGTTTATCTTTTTCTTGCAAAAGCAACAACAGAAACACTATTTTTAAAATGAAAAGTTAAAAAAAAATCCAAGCAGTCAAGCATGTGACTAATCATGAGCAACACATCTTAATTTAAACTTTGACTCAACTCTCCGAGGAAGTTACTAATACTCAGTCATCCCCACTCTTTGAGGAACTGCCTTGGATTCCACAATTGACCCACAGAGATCTGGAGTCAGTTTAAAGGGAGAGATTGTGCTGCCTTCTTATCAGACTGGATGCAGCAGGTAGTACAGCAGCTTACTTCTCTATTGTTTTCAACACTGACAACTGAATTGATTTAGCACATTCTCAGACTGCTTAGTCTTTCCTCAGTGCCCTGCTTTCCATAAAGGCTACTGCTATATGTTTATTGACTAGGTCTCAATTCCCACAGGTCACAAAGCATTGAGGGCAGAATGTAGCTCCACCAACCCTGCTTCTCATTAAACTGTGTAGTTTTTCGGAGATTCCTTAAGAAAATCTGGTTTTTCAGCCGATAATATAAAACATGGCACAAGTCATACTAATAAAATAAATCATGATGATTATCCAAGTCAACAACAAGAACAACCCCACAACTGTCTTGTAACATTGGAGTCTGATTCCAAATGACAGTTTAATTTTGCTAGAGAAATTGATGAGAAGTTGTGACAGACAGTGGGGGTCGGGGGATGGAAAGCTAACCAAACTTTATTGAATCTTTGGCTCACAGGACCTTTACCACCTAGTGTACTAGACATGTCATCTTCAATAGCAGGCTGGGAAAACAGCTATTGCTATGAATATTGCGACTTTGTTTTGAGCATTGTATCTTTTGTGGAATCACTGCTGTTCTTCTTCCCCAGTTAAAACCTTGGGAAGAAACACTTGGCCATCGAGATTAACATAAAAGATACTTACTACTGATATTTCACAGGATCTTTTCAAAGTTTCCGTTTAGTTAAAACATCCTTTAGTGGGATGCTCACTTCTACTCTCAGTCAGTCACTAACAGAGAAAGCAAGCAAGGTAGCCTAACCCACTTGCCTTGCCATTTGCAATTCTAAAACTTCCCAGGGCTTCTCACCACAAAGTCACCTGGGGAGGTTCTACAGCTGCAGAAGGAAAGTGCTGAGGAGTTAGCTATGCAGGGGAGCAGCCCTCAGTGAATCTCACAAGGGTCTTCAGTGTAAATAGCCCATCTTCCTCACACAGGATTTCAGTGTAAACAGCCTGGCTTCCTCAGCCTTCACAGAGGACCTTTCTGAGTGATCTACTCAGTCTTCTAAAAGGCTCCAGGGGGAACTGGAGTACCCACTACCAGTACTCAAAGCAGTACCCTAACATACCCTGGGCTGCCTACCGTCCCACCTCACTTCTTCACTCCTATACTGCTGCTATAGTGTTCTCCTAAATAAACTACTTGTATATACTTCACTTCTCAGGTCTACATTTGAGGAAATACACCCTAAGACACTGGGGGACAGACAAGATTGATATCTGCCAAATGCTATAGTTACTAAATGTAGAAACACAGCTGGAGCCAAAGCCTTTGGCTTTCTGACATATGTACCAAGTTACTTTGATCCTTGGTGATGACCAGTACTTGACTGAACTGGTTTCACACCTCGCTATAGTGAAACAAAATTGTCAAATGGCTTTTTGAGAAAGCTAGCCAGTATCATCAACAAAAATCAAACAAGCAAACAGATAACAAAACCAAGGAAAATGAAAGGCAGCACTTACCTAGCATGACGAATGGGACTCCCAGGAAGGTGGAATTGTATTTTCCACCAGTAAGATTGATGATTCCGGCTGCAGTGAGAGTGGCTAGGCTTATGGTTACCAACCCAAGTAGGCCTAACCAGGGTTTGCTGCGGACACAGTCCTGCATAGAGCAGCACAGAATGGCCATGGTGACTACCAGGATCAAGCTGGTGACCAGGTAACGTTCTGATACACGGCTGGTCTTCTGGAAATCTTCCCTCAGTGATGAGGATGTGTACGGGTATATTTTGACTTTGCTGTTGGATTTCTGGAATAATTTGACAGTGTCGCAGAAGCTGGACTCCCACCTCTCAGCTACCATGTCATTGAGACTGTTGATTGATTGCAGATAGTAGGTGAGCTGAATGGCCTCTGCAGATTTCACCCGATCCTTGCTGTGCACAGTGACACCTCCGAGCTGGTGCCCATTATAGACAGCCCTTCCATCTTTTAAGTGAGTGATCGGATATGTGATAGCAAAATTGGTCCGATTGGTGGCCCGAGCATTCTTTAGCTCTTCCAGGACGTGTACTATGTCATCCACAATGCAAGTCTTATCGTTATTCAGGACACATATGTGAGCAAATGTATAGTTAAAGCCAGGCCTTGGAACCTGGATCTTGGTTACAGCAGTATGCAACTATGGGGGAGAAAAACAACAGATTTTTTAATGGACAAGTAGATATTAATAAGTAATATTAGCTTTTGAAACAAAAAAATTCTTTTTGGGTAAAGGGAAAGGCAGAGAGTTTAAAATGTTTTTCCCATAGTCCACACAGGTGCAGTAGGTATGTAAGACATACATTGGATCAGTAGTTTCACAGTATGTGGCACCTCGGCTATCAGCATCAACCCAACAGCTTGTGAGAAATGCAAATTCTTAGGCCCCATTCCAGAACTAAGAAATCAGATTCTCTGTAATACAACCTATATAGATTTTCTGGGGGATTCTGATGGTGCTAACAGCTTAATAATCTCATATAATTACTCTCTACTATAAAAGCCAAAGAGTTTACCTTGATAGCTGTGCTGGACAGTTTTATGTCAACTTGACACAAATGAGAGGAGAAATCCTCAGTTGAGAGAATGCCTCAGTAAGATGAAACTGTAGGCAGGCCTATAGGACATTTTCTTTTCTTTTCTTTTATTCGATATATTCTTAATTTACATTTCAAATTATTTCCCCTTTTCTGGATCCCCTTTCCCTGAAAGTCCCATGATCCATCTCCCCTCCCCCGTTCCCCAATCAACCCCCTCCTGCTTCCCTGTCCTGGTATTCCACTACACTGCTGCACTGAGCCTTTCCAGGACAAGTACCCAGCATATTGCGGGTGGTGCCATCCCTGGGCTGGTGGTCCAGGGATCTATAAGAAAGCAGGCTGAGCAGGCCATGAGGAGCAAGCCACAAGGAACAAGTCAGTAAGCAGTATCTCTCCAAAGCCTCTGCATCAGCTCCCACCTCATGATTCCATCCTTACTTGAGTTACTATCCTGACTTCCTTCTTGACGAACAGTGATGCTAAAGTATAAGCTAAATAAACCTTTGCCTCCCCAAGTTGCTTCAGTCATGGTGTTTCATCCCAGTAATAGTGAACCCTAAGACAATAGCCTTTGCCTTCTCTGCTTCTCTTTGTCTGCATAGATGGGAGGGTCATTAAATGGTAAGACTCTAGCTGGGCTGGAGAGATGACTCAGAGGTTAAGAGCACTGACTGCTCTTCTGAAGGTCCTGAGTTCAAATCCCAGCAACCACATGGTGGCTCACAACCATCTGTAATGGGAACTGTTGTCCTCTTCTGGTGTGCCTATACTCATATACATAACATAAATATATTTTAAAAAGGCTCTAGCTGATAAAAGTTGAAATTGTACTAAGGGAGCACAATGAGATTTCTAGATACTTTAAGGACGGGAGTGGGCTCAGTGATAAGAGTACTTGCCTACTATGTGCAAGACGCTGGTTTCTAACCCAAGTATAACAAGAATTATTGTACACACCTTGACTAATGTCAGATTGTAGTTGTGCCAACACACTTTACACTTTTCATCAAAGTGCATGAGAAGATAACACCTACTCCTCCATGCCAAGTACAGTCCTAGGCATTGGCACAGATTGGTTGATCTAGAATTTAAAAAAGATTCCAAAGTACATATGAACCTAGCCTTATCTTCCAGGGGAGGCAACTGAAACACACAGAACTTAAATCATTTGTCCAAAATCGCATGCATCATAAAAGGAGAAATTGGGTTATACCTAACAGTCTGAACAGGGCCTGAATATTTAGGCTCTTGTCATATATACTTCTAGGTGCCAGAACTACAATGAGTGTTCTGCCAACCGATTTCTGAATTTGTGCTTTTATTATCCTGCTGCTAAAATTCACATATAAGTGTTTATAGAATCAAATATCTGAAGTGAGAAAACAGGTAGTATGTTTGTAAAGGAATTAAAAGGTTTAAATGAACTACTATTATGTGCCAGGATATCACATTTTACCTCCTCAAAAAAATCCATTTATAATGAGAATATCAAAGCTCATGAAGGCCTTGTAAATAGGGTTAATGGGAATCTTAGAATTGCATCATCTTACTGCTTTAACTATAGATACATAGGCCTCTAATTAACTGCTTCAACTCCTCAGCCAGTTATCATCATGGTAGCTTTGTCTTACCTCTGTAAATGTGGCCTGTCTGCTAAATGAGGCCAGTGGGAGACATGTGTTGGGGTGTTAAATAAACACACACATCTATGGCTTTGGCTAAGAAAGAGTGAACTCTCCCACGAGTGTCTGCATGATCCTGCTATATTTTCTCTCAATCTGTTCTAAATGGGTTATTGGTTAAGATGTTTTGCTGTGCATGCGTGTGTCTGAGTGAGTGGGATAGTAGGTTTTTCTGAAAATGTCTGAGAAGCACCAGCTGTTAAAGTACTTTACTTAGCCCAGAGATGGAGTTGTTAATCCTAAATCCCAGTGTCCCCTTCCCCTACATCTCTTCATGATCACGAGCCCTTAGGTTCAGAAAATATGTTACTGTAATATGTCTAACTAAAATATTTTCATTTCTATCACATACACATACAGTCTTTCAGATATACCTAGGAGACTATTTTTATAGTTTGAACCATATGCTAAATTTTTGTCTTTGCATTTTGGAATTAATTGCCAGAAGAAAATGTCTTTCAGTGGTTTTAAGCTTGGCAAGTATCTTTCTATCCACTCTTGTCCGAGCACAGGCTAGCAAGTCTTGATCAGGATCATTCCTAGTCACCAAAGGTTTCCAAATTTAAAAGGTTATTTTGGAAGAAGAAAAAAATAAAGAAGAATGTAAAGATGAGATGATTTTGGCAAGAGTTAAAGACTTTAGGGGAAAGAGTCAGAATAGACTAGAGGAGTGATATGGGAATAATATATATGTAATATTTAGTGCATTGTTTGTTCCCATAAGCAGTGTAAGAAATCTCTTAGAATGATTAGTAAATATGTCAAGAGAAAAGGCAGCCAAAAAGATGGCGTTAAGCCACATGGCTGCACCCAATTACAGTAGGGGATGTTTTTCCAGCCGTTCTCTATAATGACCTGGCCCTGCTTGTTGAGGAGGTATAAACTATTTAGTGATCTGCCAACTTTGCAGTTCTACTGTTAATCTCTGGGATTACACATGGAAGGAGCTAGGCAGTATATTAACCATTGCCCTATCAGACAGTTGCTGAGAGTCTTAGAAAATGGGAAGGGACCTTCCTGAAGTTAGAGATGGAAGATTCCTTAACTGAGCAGTAGAGATGCTGTGAGATGTAATTGCCTTGAATTTCTAGTGGGGTGATGGGTAGCTCTTGTTTCTGAGTAATAGGGTGACACAGAATGAATGACAAAGCAGCTGGGTGCTGCCAGGCCACTCACCTGATAGGGAGAGCCTTGGAATTGTTCTGTAAAATAAGAGGTGAGAAGACAGAATGGAAACTGAAAATTGAAACTCCTCTTTGTGTCTTTTGAAACAATTCAGGTTTCATCATTGTTTTTAATGAGTACATATCAAATATAAACACATTTTACTCTTGGACACTCACAGAGTTGTGGTCAGATATCTTGCACATTAATACTTAGATATCAACATATATATGTGGCCTTGGGATGTTCTGATTTATGTTCCTGAAAGAGCCCCAATGAGAGATGTAGAACCCTGATATTATAAGTTGTGGTAAAATGTATTATTTGCAGGATTTTGTGGAAAAAAGGGCAAAGAAAAAGCGAAAGAATGGAAGCTATGCCTCAGCTCTTCTATAATATAAACAGCAGCGATCCACATGAGTATAGTAATAAATTAGTTTAGACGCTTTCAGAGAAGAAAGGGGAGAGAAAGCAAGACAAATTAATAGCCTTGGCCCTTAACATAGTCTGAATCTGTCACATGGGTCAGTGGAAAATCTGTGTTTGTACACCTATTATAAGACTATGTATAGATGCTATTAAGCCGACACACACTCAATAAGTACTATAAAGATGAGTTATACCTCATTTTTAGACATCAATATTACATGACAATATGAACAACTAATAAAGGGGGTGGGTTCTGTCTTTATACTTTTTCTATTCTTCCTACAGTATCTGAAATTGTCAAATAAAGTTTGCAGGCTTACTTAGAATTTCTCCTTTTCTGGTTAGAAGATTTGTGGGCCTCCAGCATGGCTTCTCTGCTCACCTTAGGTATGTATGCTGGAGATCCTAAGGATGCCATTCTACTTCTTTATGTCTAAGACTTCAGATAGAATAGTTTCAGTAATTAAAAAGGATGTTGTTGACCTAGCTGATTCTTTTACTACTATTACTACTATTATTGAACATAGATTCTTCTGTAATATAATACATCCTGACCATAGTTTCCCTTTCTCCACTCCTCCCAGCTCCCACCCTTGTCCCTTCTCCCTAGACCCACTCCTTCTCTGTTTCCTCCTCAGAAAAGAGCCTGCCTCCAGGAGACAATAACCAAACACAACAAAACAAGGTCCAGTAAGGCAAGGTGAAAGCCCTCCTATCTGGGCAAGGACAAGGCAACCCAAAAGGAGGAAAAGAGTCCCCAGAGCATGCGAATGTGCAGAGATATACCTGTTCTCACTGTAAGGAGTCTCATAAAACACCAAGCCAATAGCCATAACATATACAGAGGATCTAATGTGGATTCTTAAGAATCTCCCATTTTACATGTAATGTCATATTATTCTAAGATAAATGGTATCTGTAAACTGTATAATGAGATACTAGGTGAAAGAAAGTTAACATGATAAATGACAATTTGAGATTTATTAGAGTTACTTGAGGTACTATTTCCAACACTCTGACGTTCCTATTAAGGTAATGATAGATCTGAAACTAGATGAAATGTGGAAAGAAAACAGGGCAAAGAAAATGGATATACTTAAAAGATTCTCTTCTCTGTGTGATTTTTCATTCTGAGGAAGCACTGGGCTTTCTAATCCCCTTCTGCCAGAGCCTGGGACAAAGCCAGGATGGACTGCCGGTCACCACAGGCCAGTGTCTAATTTCCTTTCCACTTTTCCTTGGCATACTTACATTTTCCTCAGAAGACAGCAGGGACACCTTGTAGAGGAGGGTGGAGAAGGGATGTGGAAGGAGGGAACTGTCTGCTCCTGACTGCTGGTTACCATAGGAAAAATAGCTGTGCAATACAAGATCTGATGCAATATCTCTAATTTTTTTTGGGGGGGGGCTGGTGCTATAAAGGGAGTGAGGAAAGAGGATGTTGTCCCTGACCACACAGGCCTTTAACATGCTTTGGGAACACCTTCAAACAATCACACAGCATCTCAACTGTGAGGAAAGACTTGGAGGAGATATGTATTCTCTGATCTCTGGCAGGATGCAATTCAAGTCACCCCGCATTGGAACACAGCATCCGATTTTGTCAGCTGCCTTCTTTTCCTTGTCCCCGCCCCATTTTCTGCTGCTATTGAAGAATAAGCTGTGCATACTTAAAAAAAAAAAGAAGAGGGATTGTTCGTTTGTTTATCTTGCCCTCAAATATTACCTTCCACATCAAACGGAATCAAATTCAGTTAGAAATACTTTCAAGGGATAGGGTGTTTTTACCCCCTACATGGCTTCTGCACTGAATGCCTCCAAATTTCATGTCTCCTATTTCTATGAATATTGTTCCTGTTACAGCTATTAAACAATATTCATTACCAAATCCCCACCCCATGTCTTCTACACTGAATCCCTCCAAATTTTAGGTCTTAATTAGGTTCTATATTCTGCTGCTGTAGGTGGACAGGTAGTAACTGGTAAGATATCCTTTCCCAGGTCACATAAAAACACCTTGAAGTAGATAGATCTGGTCTCTACAGTTCATAAATTACGCTAGCTCACTTTGTGTTACGTTCTGTCTTTGCATGATCTCACTCTCACCCACTCTCTTTCCTCTTCTTTTAATAGCTATGCATTACATCAGAACACCAGAAGTCCAAAGTTGGGGACTGTTACTGTGATTCATTTGTAGAGCAGCCAAAAGCAAGTTAGTCATCCCTTAATAAGTGAACAGAAATAATCATTCTGCCTTTGAAACATTACATTTTTCAGAGGACAGCAAATTTAAGCTGTGGAGGAAGCCAAACAAGTGACTATCTAGTCACACATTTCCCTTTGCACATGCATGCATAGAATTATGCATATCAAACTGTTTGTTGCTTGTATCACTACTGCAATGGCTATATAAGTTTGGAAGAGCCCACCATGCCTGTTTAGATCCTTAATTCACAGGGGTAAATTCCCAGACCTTGGGTGTTGGCACTGAAAATCAGCTTGAATAACTCCATTTAGTAATTTCCCAAATAAGCTAAGTTTGTCTTCCATGACTTGGCTGGGAAAACATATCTGCTTTCAATGTGAAGTTAGTGAAGCTGATATTTGAGAAACAAACCAAACAAAAATGGTCTTAGTGAAGGGGAAAAACAGTTGAAGGATTCTGTTGCAGCTTTTGCCTCATTTCATATCGATCTGGATAAGAAAGCTAATGTAATGTAATTATTTCCATAATCTGGGAGAAATTCTCACTTAGTTAATTAAAATAACCTGATATCTGAAGATTCCTAGAAATCTGTGAAGTTAAATTCTAATCAGAGCTACGATTTCTCATTGCCTTATGCTCTCACTTTGCTGTCATGGATAAGCTTAAATACTTGCTGAGCAAGTTCGTGGATAATGAACCTTGTTTAATAGCTTGAACAGGAGCAATACACATAGAAATAGGAGAATGTTGAACCAGGTTGGCCAAATGGCAAAGGAGTCAAATGCACACAACTGGCGACAGTTGTTTATAGATTTAGGAAGAAGACCACAGCCAATCATGCAAGGGAAGTAAAATCAAGAAGCCAAGGGCATTCAGGTCTAGAGAATGTAGACCTGAGTAGGAAGGATAGTACAATAGGAGTCAGATGGCTTCTGTTTCTGATTTTTTTTTCTGGCTATTTAAAATGAAGAAAATTCAACCTATAAAAAATTGCCACCTTCCTTAGGGATTTCCTATCATGAAATAGGAAAACCCCGAGTTCTGACTGGGAAGAATTACATGGAGCTTTGCCTTTTCTGACTTTGCTGTATCCCTACTGCTTATTCTTGGCTCTTACTGGAATGAACTTCTGGGACCTACTAGACCTGTGGGCTGGTTTCCTTCACTTCCCTTTAATCATATGCACTGATAAGACATTCAGTTAAAGAAATGAACAAACAAACAAAAAACATGACCACTAACATCTTCTTTTAACTTCATTCTAGCACGAATTATAATATTCCACTCTCTTTGTTTCAAAATTCTGCGATCTCTAAGGAAATACAAATTCTGCCATGCTAGAGTACCTGTATGTTTGGTTTACTACTATATTGTCTTTTCTCAGAATGGTGCCTGGAGCATGTACTGCATAGCTGTAAAAAAAATACATGGAAGAATTTGGGGACTGAATGAACTTGTGTATGTGAGTGTGAGTGTGCATGTGCATGTGCTTGTGTGTGTGTATGGAAGCCAGAGGTTAAGTTCAGGTGTCATCTGGCTATTTTTTGAGACAGGGTCTCGTTGTATACCTTTGAATTGCCTGGAACTCACAGAGATCTGCCTGATGCTTCCTCTTCAGTACTAAGATGAAAAATCATTGTGTCTTTTCAAACAAAGTCTATTGCTAGATGTCCTGGTGTATGCTTTTGATTCCAGCACTCACTCAGGAGGCAGAGTCAGGCAGATCTCTGTGAATTACTATGAGGCTAGTCTCCTCTACATGGTAAACTCCAAATCAACCAGAGCTATACAAAAATAACATGTCCCAAGACAAACTCCCACAAACAAGCAAGCAAGCAAGCAAGCAAGCAAGCAAGCAAACAAACAAACAAACCAAAAGCATGTCTGTCCTTGGTCTGCACATTGAGTAGGTGAGATTGGCTCAAAAAAATAACCTTTCCAAGAATTCTCTCTACTCTTAACCATCACTCCAGCCCAGAAAGTACAATTTCTAACAAGGACATTAGCACTATATTCCAGACGAAGCACCTTTTATATGTTATCACAATGACCCTTTAAGAGAAGGATTATCTCTTTGTTTCAAATAATGAAGCTGAATTAAATTAGATGCCCAATGCCATTGTCTTTGTTTGGATTCCCTTTGAGGCTTGTTTTGAGGTCAGAGCACTATGCATGTAAGACAGTTGGAAGACAGTCCTGAATGGCACTAGGGAAAGAATTACAATGTGAGACTGGGCTTGAGCTTCAGTGAGCAGTTGTTAGTCCCCTCTCCTGTCTTTTCTTCTTTATCTATCAAGCTTATGACAATTCGTTTGCAGGAGACAGTATAGTGGTACTAAGTCAGGACTTTAGGGAAAAGACAGCTATATTTGGACCGATTTTGCACACCCAACCATGTAATTGTTCCTTTTCTTCCACAAACAAAAGCAGAGATGAATACATTCTGAGCATGTGCCTCTGCATTGCAACAAAATTCACACTTTTGATGGTATTAACTTATGAAAAAAGATGAAACCACTATATAAGCCACAACCATAAAATATTTAAAATTACAATTAACAACCTAAATTTATAGTTTATGAAAAAAGGCCTATATTAAATCCGTTCTTTGTCATGTTACATTTCTCCTTGAATGGGCATTAAAGATGAAAACAGCGAAAAGTAAGGCTAATGACTTAACTCACACTGACAATAGAATGTTCTACTACCTGATGACATACAAACACCTCTCCTGGATGATGGACTGTGAAACTTAGGATGAATAGCTGATGCAAAACACAACAGAGAATCATACCAGATAATACATTTTCTTCGAGAAATAATTTTTCTCTCAAGGTACTCACAAAAGTTAATATTCTCAAAACTCTAAAGAGTATCTTAGCTGTTGCTTTCATTTTTTGACCTGGCAACAAATGACCAAGGCTAAGATTATTTCTGTGACTCAGCCTGGGAAGGTGTTGGGCTCTTCTGAGATGTGTTGATATTGGTGGCATAGTGTCTTGGTGGAGACATGAAATTCAAATCTCAGTATTGGCATTGGTGCATATATGCCTCAGTTCTTCATCTGTAAAATTGGAATGATGATGGTGATGAAACCTATCTCATTAGGATTGTTAGAGAATAAATTAAAAATCAAATGTCATTTCCAACAGTTTCTGAAACAAGAGTGTGATTCTGAAAATGTCTGAGAAGAAAAACAAAATGAGCAAGCTGAATACTCCATCTGCATCTTCTACTTTACCTTGCTGCTACCATTTTCCCTTTACATCTTCAGTTGTTCTTGAAAAGAATACTCAATGAAATGAAATTTCTGTCAGTAGATTAGGAGGAAAGTGAAATTATTGACATGTATCAGTATAAATATTTTAAGAGAATAACTGAATAGCATATGTTTGAAACCTTGCACTTGGGGCTGGTGAGGTGGCTCAGCAGTTAAGAGCACTAGATACTCTTTGAGAGGACCCAGGTTCTAGTTGCAGCACCCTAGTTTAGTGCAATAAACTAAAGAAATATAGATCAGCCAGGAGAAAATAGTAGATGTTAAGGAAAAAATGCAAAAAAAAAATACCAAGTTCTTATTGTGATAGTATGAAAATGTTACATGCATTACCTCATTTAATTACCATACCGAAGAAGTAGAGACTATAATCTCCATTTTCAGGCAAGGAAACTGTATCAAGGAATTTAAACAGCTTGCTTCAGATCACAGATTTAGTAAGTAGACGAGCCCAGCTTTAAATCTTGGGCTCAGAAAATTGACCCCTAATGGGAGTTTCTTTGGCAAAGTAGACTATCTCTGTCTCAGCTTTGGGCATTTGGATATTGATTAATTTAGTTTCTGCATTAGACTGAATTATAGTTCAGCACAGAATAGAGGATACTGGCATAGCAAAGTCAAAGGGTCAAACATAACAAAACAGTCAGGAGAAGCAGTCAAATTCTGTCCTGCTTGGAATCCTGAAGCCCTGGAAACCTTAGATATTCCATAGAAATTTCAGAGAAAAGGCAGAATTCTATTACCAGTAACAAGCATGTTCAACCAACCAGACAGAAGAAAACATGTGGAAAGAGTGGATACTTTCCATTGTCTATGAAGCATCCTTTGCATCATGCTTGTTTTCTAGTGATAAATCAGCCTGCCTCCATCTTGGGCCTGAAAGCCATCTAATAGTAAAGCAAAGTAGGTTCATTCTTATTTATGATTAAGACTCTGTTTCTCAAGGATGGGGCCATGCCTCACCTATAACATTAACTGCAAATTGTTCTACATTGTCTGTTCCAGGAAACAGCAACCAAAACTTTGTTTCAAAAAGTTGTTATGGCCACCTTGTTATGAGCACTTTGCAACCATGCCTTTGTTTCAGAGGGTTGTTATAACTAATTTGTTATGTTTATGTTTTGCTTTTTTGACCCCTACTTATTTGCCTGACATATCCCCTATTTGGAAACCCACTACTCTCTAGATATAAAACTCCTATCCTTCTTATGTCCAGCGCAGACCCTTTGAACTCTACCTTAGGGTAAGACAGCCTGTGTACATAAATTAATTTTACTTTAATCAATTTGGCCTGATTTTGATTAGTAATGTTTCTCCTCACATCTATGGGAATTAACACTGTTACCAACAACTGCCGGTAGAGGCAGGTAGACAAAGAAGAAAACTTTTCTTGGTAACAAAGTATAGCAGCTTTACATTAACTGCAAAACATCAGATGGAAGACAGGTGTTTGGGGACTCAAGTAGCATCCTTTCACAAAGGTAGTTTACCACTAGGACATATGTGCTCTCTGAGGCAGGGAATTGGGCTCATTTATTCCTATATACCCTAGACATTTAGAACAGTGCTGGACATACAAGAACCCAACAAAGATATGCTTATTGAATCTTCAGAGTTTGTTCTTTCTTGTTGATTAAAATTTCCTTTGGTGACAGTGTATGGCATTAGCAATCTAGGTCATAAAATCATACCGACATACCTCCACCATCTTAAGCCAATATGAGCATTCAGGTTCTAACTTATCAGTAGTGTAATAGATCCTGCAGTAGTGTTTCACACTCTTTTAATATAAAACAGGACTCATTTGTGCCCATGGGTTCTTACTGTGCCATGTGCATATCATTTACATCTTCAATAAACAGATGAAGTTGAATTTGATCTAATTGTTTACATGCTAGAGACAAATAGGCTGGTCTCTTTAGATGCTCATCTGTTTGTTTCACCACTTCAATTATAGTCTTTTTGTTTATAGCTACAGTGTTGTTGGAAACCTAAAATATTGCATGTGATGCTATACTATCTTCAACAAAGGCATTAAGGAAGGCAATTAGGGGAAAAATCCTTCCATTTCTAACCATATCCACCATCTTTCTACTGGTTCTCCCTTCCAGCATAAGGCTGTGTGGGGGAGATTCAGCAGGTCTGTTTTTCTTGCTACTTCAGAGATGGTGGGCATCCGTAGAATATTAAGCTACTTTCCTTGAGCATACCAGGTCTACTGTTATTGACAAGTGACTAGCATTGAGCAATCTCACTGATAGAAGGCCTTTGGGGTTGTTTACCTAGTCAGCAAAGAAAAGTTGTTTTAATATCCAAAGGTATCACTCTAAGTTATTCTGTCTTTGATGCTGACAATGCTGGCTGATTTTCAGGCTCACAGATGTGCTGTCTGTAACAAGTTTCTGGTACTAGACAGGTGGTCAGGAAGAGACTTTTTGCTTTCTTGAGAAGTAGATGTCATACAGAAAATGTATCTTGTACCTTAACAGTTATTGCAAAGAGCCATTTATTTCAACAGGTATTATATGACTATACTATGTTGAGCTATATCTAAACCCTGATGGGATTAAGAACATTAAAGCATAACTTTATTCTTGAATTGGTTAGCCTGGGAAAACCACAAAGTGAAGTGTCATGTTGCATGTTGCTATGACAGGATAATCTAAAACAGTAAAGTGGGATACAAAGACTAGATGTACTATCTTGGTGTGTAGGGAAGGGTAAAGGACGTATAAGTGTACATGTGTACAACCAAGCATACAGTAGTTGGCTGCCATACAATACAGAATTGGACAGGAAATAGGACAGATGAGGGATGATTTTTCTATTCATGAAGTAAAAAAATGTCTTAACAACTTTGAGTAAATTTTAACTTTGGTAATGTGAGTATAACATATAGTTCTGCCTTCCTAGAACATTCAGGAAAAAGAAAGACAAGTGACATAATCACAAAATATGTGAGGATTACTAAGACACAGGTCTGAGATATTAAAGGAAGACTTATTTGAGGAAGTAATCTCTAAATTAGAGGTCCAGATTGTGATCAGAAGTTCAGAGTTCATCAGAGACTTGGCCAAAGGTTTGGAACTTTTGAGAAGAGCATAGCAGGTGGGAATTGTGATCACAAAGTTTGCATACAAATGGTTTCTTGTTTCTTACTTTGTTCTTCCTGTTTTGTATTAAAAGAGTGTGAAACACTACTGCAGGATCTATTACACTACTGATAAGTTGGTACCTGAATGTTCATATTGGCTTAAGATGGTGGAGGTATGTCTGTATGATTTTGTGACCTAGATCGCTAATGCCAGGAAGTAATCTAGGTAGTAAAAATGAAAAAAGTACCTTTCAGGCCCAAGGTACTGATAAACTATTTTGGCTTCATTTCTTGAGTTTATGTTTTAACAGGCCACTTATCAATGAGAGATTTACAACTGTGCAGATTTAGTTGGTGTGGACCTTAAGTGTTCTATATGTACATTCCCAAAAAGCAGACATAGATCACACAAGCACAGAAATTTCTGGCCAATTGTTTTAAGTTATTTGGTAGCAGATGTGTTTGGCAACCTGTTTAAATCCTCTAACCCTTATCTCTTGAGAGCACACCTGCCCAATTTCAGATGCCAGCACACACACTCTTCTTTGTAAAAGAGCCCACTTTGCCATCTGCTTGGCAAGCCAGAAGTGTTGGGAAATTAACATTCTTTGGGAGAAGTCTTCAACCAATGGCAGATGGGAGTTGATCTAGCTCCCTTTCCATGGGTGGGATCATGCTGTGGTGTGTTTTAAATTTGCTTCCCAGAGCTTTCCTGGTGATATGTGATGATCCAGATGCCTGCAGCACTCTGCTCACCTGCCGAATTACCCACCCTTCCAGGCTTTCTCTCTTCTCTGGCTTACTTCTTTGTTCCACAGCTAGTTATCCTCCAAATAAACTGTCTTCTTCTGATTTCTTGTTTTAGGATTGGCTTGTAGGGAAGCATAAACTCAAACAATGTTCAGTAATGCATAATGGCTTTGTAATGTGCTTTTTAGTGTCCTGAAAACACTGAACTATTCCAAAACCACCGCCCCCATGACTTGGATATTCAAATATGGTTATGTAGTAAAGAAACTCATAGCTGAGAATAAAGCTAGAATTACATGAGAATCTTTCATGTTCAATCTTTCCATATTTCCTCATAATGATACACATAATAGGTATGCAATTAATATTTCTCCAGGTAGTCTTGAGAACTTCATTGATATACATACATACACACACATATGTCATACATACATATAAAACACATTGCTACTAATTAAACTCCTTTCACTTTGGGGGAATATCTCTACTATATTTCTTTAAAGAGCAAAGTTAAGAATATGGTAGTTCTAGGGTATGTTGATACCAAGGCTGTATTGTAACTCAAGAAGGGCTTAAGTCTGCATTTTGCCAGGAATTGAAAACTGTAGAATGATATGATTACACATCTTTCTCTTGCTGATAATAAGAGCAGCTATTTCTTTGACTTTTACTTATTTCAAAAAACAAAATGAAAAGTAACAACAAAAAATACCCCCAAGCATAGCAATATACTTAGAAGTTTCTTTGAATCCTTCTGGAACATCTCAGTAGGTCTCAGGCTTCAGTGTTCTCCGCTGACAGCAAATGCTGGCGGATTGCCTAAGTTGGATAAGAGTCCCTATCTTTACATTTCTGTATTTCTGCTGTTATGGCAGTAGGTGTGTGGGAGAGACAGCTGATGTGTTCACTGGATTCTTTCCCAGGCAGTGATGTGTCTGGGGAGTATGTGCTGGTGGAGACAAATTCTCTATGCATCATTTGTGCTGCCAGTACAGGTGTTGAAAGTCTCCATGGTGGCAGTGTGTTGGACTTCAGTAAAACTGAGTGGATTTGTCTGCCAAGATTTGGGCTACCTTTCTTCTTGTTGGTATTCACCATTGTTGGATGCTTTGTACTCTTCCACACTATTGACAGGGTCACTGATTAATGGGTATGTGTATGTGTATAATCTTTATTACTGAGATACAACTTGTATATGGTAAAGTATACATGTCTTGAATGTACAGCTTATGTATTATCTACACAGACAGCCATAACAGTATCCTTCAGATCAAATTAGCACCAAATGACCTTTTATGTCTCTTTCCAGTTAATACTGCCAACAATCCTAGAGAAAATGTTTTTTTCTGAAATCTATTAGTATTGATTAGTTTTGTTTGTCTTGAGCTTCCTATAAATAGAATTGTATAGTATTTACATGCATGTGTAGTGTGCTTATAACTCATTATATAGCCTTCACATTCCATTTTTCTTATGCTTTTAGGTAGTTTTTGTTTATATTCAATGTGTTAGTAATTTGTTGTGAGAAGGTACTGCATTTTATTGTTCCATTTTATGTTGGTGTACATTTTAGGTAATTTCCTTTTTGGTGTTTTTATAAATAAAAAGTCCATAAACATATGTCACTATTTCTTTCAGGCATATAGTGATATATTGGTAATTCTCTATTAAAAATTAAGTCTGTCGTAGATTTGTAAATATCTTCACAGTTGCCAGTTTCAAGTTATTCAAAGCTTGCAAAGTAGAAAAAGATAGGTCCAATGAAAATTCAGGGGCCAATGTCTGCATATGACTGGGTATATTAATTTGAGGTGAAATGTTAAAATCAGTGAGCAAACACATATTTAGGTTAAGTTTTCTAATGTGTTTAGATCCTTTTGAATTAGCATCAGCAATATGTTAGAGTTGAAGTTACCTAATATCCTCTGCAAAAGTTAGCATTTTTTTTAATCATTTTGACTTTTACCATTCTAGTGGATGCCCACTGGTATCTCATTTTTGGCTTTAATTTGCATCACCATGGTAATGATAGCTAACTTGGCCCTTTTCCACATGCTCATTGTCTATGCAGCTATTTTCTTGTACAAAACACCTATTCTATTCAAGTCTTTTGCCTTTTGAGTTATTGGGTTGTTCAGTTTTTTTTTCCTTTACTGATTTTTAGGAGAAAAAGTTAAAGACTAGTGAGTATTATCAGATCAACTGAAAGAAAGGAAAGCTCCAGAGGCGGCATGACCTTCTGAAAACAATCTGACATGGGATTCACACAGACTTCTGTTCATAGCCAACTAAATGACTTCCTGATGACCTTGAGCAAATGATCATCCTTGGCCCTCAGCTTCCTTATTGTCAAAACAGGATTACTATAATATAGTGTTGGTTCACATCAGAAATATCCAGTTATTCTTTTGTGTACTGAGAAAACTTCCTTGATCTCAATCAGAAAATGAGCACTGGGACCTTTGTCCAGGAGTGCTATTCATGAGGCAGATGATAGCCTAATTGAATGCCCAGAAATCTCATATTTTTGGCTCTCTAGTGATGTTATTGTCATAGAGCTACTGTCTTTCTCATGGTGTGAGGGTTATATTATTTGTAAGGAAAAGCAATGTTCTTTTGTGGCAAAGTTTGACAACATGAGATTCTCCAGGAACATCTTTAATATGGTCAAGAAAGTGTCCATATGGATTTTTTTTGAGAGTCCTGCAACTTCGATTTAGGTGAAGATGCTTCCATGAGTCAGCATTATTAAGACTCTAGTACTATCCTAGAAGGGTTTCTCTGTATATAGACAATCTGTAGTCTCTCCTTGTCTTTCTAGTCTGGATTTGTGAGAAGGAATAGCCTCAGCTTAGATACTATCTCCTCCAGGAAGGCTGCATTGAAAATTATGATTAGGGCTTTCTTGAATACCTTGTGTGTAGAAATGTCTATTTAATCACTTGCCATATTTTAATGGCAATACCCCCTTAACTGTGTAGGAAAGAGGTGAGTTTCAGTCTATTTTATTCATGTGTTCACCACACTTTGTGCAAGAGAAGGCATATGATAGTTAAAACTAATATTCCAGGCAAATAGATAGTCTTATATGGTCTCCTTGGCATTATCAGCATCCATTAAGCAGCCTCTACTAAAATCTACTCAAATACTAAGAGGTTACTAAATAAAAGGTTCTGCATTGCTCTCATAGACCAAGGAAAATAAGAACAAACAAAAACAAAAGCAAGCAAACAAGAACCAAAACATGAATAAAATTGAGTACACATTCTTGTATGTTTGTACAAGATACTATATCAGTTTAAAAATAAATAAACAGGTGTACTAATACTTTTCTAACACAGTTCTCAAGAGACTATACAAGAAGATATTTATATATGCATTTGTAGAAGTAATAGCACACTGGAAGAAAGAATAAAGGACTTTAAACGATTGTCATTTTTTCCTTTTACTGTAGAAGTAATTTTCTCAGAATCAATATAAAGCAGCCTAGAGACCTCAAATAAGCTTTCAGTTCATTTAAGAAGTGGGTGAGCTTAGGTGTTACTCTGGTAAGCTCTGACACACTATAATAAAAGAATTGAGAATACAGCAAACTATCCTTATAAATTGTTTTCCATGTCAAGTTAACCACTTCAAACAATAGTTAAACTCTGAAATGTGTTTAGTACATATTACAGAGTGCTTCTGTATTGTTACAGTAAGTAGTAGCAGACTCTGTAGATTTCTTTTTAAATAACAAGCTAGGAAAATTGACATGCTAAAGGGCAGACCGTTCTGAAATGGAAACATTTTCACATGCTTTGATTATTACTTTAGAAAGGAAGACCCCCAATGTGAAGCAAGTAACTCAATGTGGAAAGCTCATGGTAGAGTCTGATAGCTTTGACAGATCACCCTGCAAAAGAGTCCACTGGCCACCCACCATGCTTCATCTCTGTCTTTGTCTACATAAAGTTTCATTGAGTGATGAGAAGAGGATGCAAGGATTTTGATTACATATTTTNTTTTTTTTAAGATAATGTGATGACAAGAATCTCTCCCTGGCCCCCACCTCTGAGTCTAAGAGAATATTCACCCAGAGTGTTCAAGAAAAGCTGTCCCCCAGCCTGGATGTTACGTAGCTGCAGTTAGATGGTAAGAGAGTGGTTATGGAGAAAAACGTGGCTGTTCCACGGGTTACGGTTGCTTCACGCTTTGTCCGGACTCCACCTGAGCTTGCCTCACAGCGGCCCTGGATGGCGGAGGGCAGAGACATAGAGAGCCATGGAAGCATGGAGACGCTTTTCTTCACTGCCCAGTGGAGTGACTCTGCTCTCACTGGGAATAGCCAGAGCGTGAAGAGACACAGTGATTGAGCAAACAACCAAAATAACCTCGCAAAACCCAAAGCCTGCATCATGGTCATTTCATCTTCAAAGTAAGAAGAATCTGGGTGAAGAGGCAGCTTGCAAGGCATACCTGTGGCCACGCCCAGGGGATGTCTGGAAGGGAGAGGGAAGATGGCTCTCAGCCTTGCYCACAGATRCTCAGTTGTTCCCTTCCAGAGYGTGAACTTGATCCTCCCTTCCTTGGTGACTCAATACTAGTGAAGACAGGTGGAGAGAAAGTGATGTGTATGGCTGTGGAGAGCAGGCCATCAAAAGCTTCCTGCTTCTTTCCCAGTCAGGTTTTTGGGGAAGTCCCCTGCTGGGTTGTGTGCATACTTGGATATGACATGTCCCCCAAAACTTGCTTGTTCTCCACTCTGTGGACTTGTGAAGAGGCAGTGGAACCAGGGAGGTAGGGCTTGGTGGGAGAACAGTAGGTCATTGGGAGAATGCCCCTGCAGGCAACACTGGGGCTCTGACTTCCTTTCTTCTTGCTTCTTAGTTGTCTCTGAGCCACGGTGTCTGTCTCATGGCAGCCTAAATGCAGTAGAGCCAGTGGACCATGCACTGAAAACTCTTGAACTCATGAGTTAGAATAACTTTTCTCCCCTTTAGGTTGATTTCCTCAAGCATTTTGTTACACTGTCAGAAAGCTGGCTGTCTCAATACTTCAGCGTCTCCATGGGAGCTTCTACTTAAATCTTCTGCCTCTGCCCTTCACTCTTGAGTCTGGTGATACAGAGAATATGTTCTTTGTGTCTCACTAGTCCCCAGTCACTCCTTCATGGGGTCTCTAAGGCTGGACAATGAGCTGCATGCCCCGTGGCCTTTGCTTTAGTTCCTGCTGCCTCCAGGTCCTTGCCGCGAGTTCCTGCCCTAATTTGAAATCAGYTCCTTCCTCTCGAAGTTGTTTTGGTCATGGTGTTTTATCACAGCAATACAAACCCCAACTAAGTGAGGCATTTATACCAGGTCATGGGGTATTGCTGTGACAGAGCTGATCACATGTTTTTGAGAGCACTGTGCTGGCCTCAGCTTTGGACTGGGAAGCCATTGAGCACTCAGACCTCAGTGGACTGATCTATGAGAACTTGGAAGCAAGAAATGGTAAGAGCATTTCTTACAGATGATGGGGGCGTGGCTTGTGATGTTCCAGAGGGAAGTATGAGAGTCTGATATTTTGAATTAAAATCTGTTGCCTGGTTATCTGAGGCTTGTGGGTCCAGAAARCTGTGTGGCTGGGAGTACCAGTCTGGAGCCAGAGTGAGGGTGAGACCTGTCCTGAAAATCTCATTCTGAGACTGACAGGAGTAGGACTGTTTTCTTCCTTGTCCTGGGCCTGCATCTCCCAACACATGTAAGACTTATGACCCCCTCTCCTCTGCACCTTTGAGGCAGTCATGTAGCCTGGTGGCCAAATTACACATTAAACTCCCCCTCTCCCTATAAGGACATGACCAGCAAGCACCTGGAATTCCTCTTCATGCAAATTGAAGCGTTTCTGGTACCTTGGCCCCAACCAATAATGTACACTCACCCTGAAAACCCTCTACCTACTCCCCAAGGTTTATATAGTCATTGTTACCCCCCCAAAAAGGAGAGCTGTTTCACTGAAAACTATCTCTAGAGAAGGCTGTTTCTCCTGCACTCACACTGGCTCACATCTCGTCCAGCGGGCATCAATGCCTGGATACCCTTGGGGTAGAAGCAGAGCCAGGGGGTGGGGCTGAAGAATTGACTGTGGTTAACAAGAGACAAGAACCACCAAGGTGAAAATCAAAGCTAGTCAGCTGGAGCTGAGAAATTGGTGGTGATTAAGAAGAGACCAGCATCACTGAGGCAAAATCCTCTGGAAAGTGTGGCCTCAGGATCATCTCACAGACACTGTGGTCCAAAGGGGGCCCAGGTTGTATATTGTGTTGGCAGCCAAACTTGGTAAGTGTAGGAGTCTCCCTGGTGGTACTAGTTTTGAAGGAGTAAAGGGATCTGGGGGGAASAGTTGAGACTTGTTTTGGCAGGACTTGAGTCCCTGGAGAGAGTCTGGGGGAAGGCATTGGTGAAGGTGCAGCCTCCATTTCAGTAGAAGTCCCAAGGATAAAGAAATCATGGAGAGAGGTTRAGGTTTGGCACTGTGTGGCAGGGTCAGAGTCCCTCAAGAGAGCCCAAGAGAGGCTATTGGTGAAGTTGCTGCTAAATGGCTGTGGAGACCCCAACATTTTGAAGATGCCGGTTTCCTACGTGGGATGACCACCAAGGAGATCAGCAGCTGTGAAGTGGTGCCTGCCTACACCTYGGAGAAGCGCCTGCTGTCCTGCGGCAYGCCCTTTGGAACCTACAATATCATCACTGAGGCCCAGAAGTCTGACCCTGAGCTTTACCCTGTTAAACTTTGGTTCTTTAGTTGTTCCAAATCTGATTGAGTCCTGGTTCTTCCCTCTCAGAGTAAGAAAGGATTTGAATCATTTTTGGTTTTATAGGAGCCCACAATTGAGAGATTTTGGAATTTTAGAAAGTCTGTGGGTATTTTAGAGACTGAACTTTTAGAGTGTTGGAATTTTTAAAGACTGAGACTGAGACTTTTCAAAGTCAGGATGTCCTAGATTGTGATACTTAATATTAACATGCCATCTTGGGGAAAAATGAGAAAGGAAAAATTTTAGTTGAATGGTGATGCATATGTGTGTCACGTTGACAAGGGTCACTTGTGCTTGTTAGCAAGCTAAAGTCATCTGGGAAGAAGAACTCTCAATTGAGAAACTGCTTCTCTAGTTCATTTTCTTGATTAATGATTAATGTGGGAGGGCCCAGCTCATGGGGAGARGAGGGGTAAGGCCAGCTCAGGAAGGCAGTCCTGCCATCCCAGGCAGGCAGTCCTGGAGTGTATAAGAAAGCAAGTTGAGGAGCAATTCAGTAAGCAGTRTTCCTCCATGGCTTCTGCTTCCGTTCCTGTCTCCAGGTTCTTCCCTTGGTTCCTTCCCTGGCTTCCTTCAGTGACAGATTTATTGGATTTATAAACTGTTGGGTGAAAGAAACCCTTTCCTTCCCAAGTTGCTTTTTGTCATGGTGATGGTGTTTCTTTAAAAAAAAAAACAAACTAAAAAACAAATCATATCTATCTGTCTATCTATCTATCTATCTATCTATCTATCTATCTATCTATCTATCTATCTATCAATTTGTATATGTGTATGAGTATTTTACTTGCATGTACATATGTGTACCATGTATGTGCTTGGTGCCCTCAGAGAAGAAGAGCGCACTGAGTCTTCTGGAACTGGAGTTATAAATGGCTGAGTCTTTAGGTGGGTTCTAGGCGTCAAGCCCACATCCTNGTCAGGGGTCCTGCTCTATCATTTTTCTTCCCTATTCCCTTGACACAGGGTTTCTCAATGAACCTGGAACTGAATTTTTAAATATGTATATGTGGCCATAGTAAGCTTTTTACAAGGGTGCTGGGAACTTAAACTCAGGTATTGATGTGTACACAGCAAGTGCTGTTACCCACTGAGTCACCTCTTCAGACTAGTTCAAAGTTTTAAGGATTTTCTGGGATTGGTTGTGTAGAACTGTAATAACAACTAATTAGGGAAGCTAAGACAGGAGGGCCAGAAATTCAAGACAACCTGGGCTACAAATCAGTTTCAAGGCCAATCTAGGAATGGGAGCATATTTCAAAATTAAAAAAAAAAAAACTGAAGAGACAACTGGTAATATAGGTTGAGCTGTTGCCTAATAAGTACCAAAAACAACAACACCAAAAACAAAAACAAAAACAAAAAACAGAGGGGGTTACTTATTTGATAAAAAAAAAAAAAGCAAGGTCAGTCTTCCTAACTTTTTTTGTACCTTGTTTCTGAATTTTCCTTTATTGGGTGGTACTTGCAAATGTTGTAAGCTTGAAGTCCTCCAATGGCTACCTCCAAATGAATGATGGGGGCTGTTCAGTTCGTAAATAATGATAGACAACAGTTTTCCCCATGCTAGACATGATCTCACTTCACTTAAAATGCTTTCATTTTTGCTTTCAAACAACTGACACTAACAAGGATTCACAAACAAGAGTTCAGAGTTCTCACATATTCCCCATCCAGCTTCCTGTAATAATATTTTATATAACTAGTGTACACTATCAAAACAATGAAGTTCACTTTGGTATGATGGTATTAACTCCACGCCTTATTTTGAAGCTACCAGTTTTACATGTACTATTTTTGGTATATATGTGGAATGATATGAACTTTTATCACAAGAGTTTAAGGAAAATTTAAAATGACATTTTCTCTTTAGCAGGGATGGTCTCAACTCTGATTGCACATTTTTCATAGGTGAGCATCAAAATAGTGGTCATGTGACTATGCTTCAGTCCAGCACTTTCAGGCTTTAGCATATGTACAAATCAATGTGTATTAGGGCTTGTTAAAATGCTCACTCTGATTTAATAGTGAAAGTTGGGCCCAAAAGTTGTCATTACTAATAAGGCCCCACAGGATCGATGTGTTGCCAGTCTATGGATCACCATACTTTCAGGTCACTGAGATGAAAATAAGTGGGTGTGAGGTTTTACACAAGATATTTGAATTACTCTGATAATTCTGACATACATCCACATTTAGCAGCTAGTTAGACATGTGATAGAATTGGAAGGTCACCATTCAATTTTCTATTTATCTCATTCTGGATCATTACAGTCTCTTCTGATAAGTTATTCATCTACAAAATAAATTGTGAAGAAATCTTTCTCTATCATGTGTATTGTATTCTCTGGAAAACTAACGATATATTGTGTGGACTTAAGTTGCCCTGCTCCCACTTCAATTTTTTCTCTATATGTAAAAGCCAACTTTGAAACTAAATAAGGAGACATTGTACTATTGTTTTCACATACAAACTCTATGACAGAGATTGCTTCTGCTTTACTATTTAGTCTCTTCTCAGTGCATTGTCATTTGATTGCCAAGCCCACAAATACTAGAATGTTCTTTCTTTAACATTTGACAAGATTTTTCAGCTCTTGTTCCTTTCTATCTTAAAAACAAAAACAAAATCAAAACTCAAACCAGCAAACTACCTTCAGTTTGCTGCTATGAAATACATGATAGCTACATTTGCACTCATAATTTTCATTTGTGAAAATCAAAGCCATGACCTTCATTCGCTATAAGGACAATTTAATTCATCAGTTTGTAACATCTCCCCTTTTTTCCTTTTTAGTGTAATTTAGTCTCTCTTCTAGTATATTCTCAAACTCTATAAATTCCTTCTTCTGTTCTTTGAAATGGGCTGATGTATTTCCCAAGTAGATAAAAAGACCTCAGTGACCCAATGTGTTTTCTTATTTCTGCCATGTCTCACATTTATAAATAGCTCTTTATATTTCTTGTCTTAAAGTAACAGTTAGAAAAGTAACTCATGATGGACATGGTAGCACATGTTTATAATAGCAGCCAGCCCTGGGGAAGTTGAGGCAGGAGGATTGTGAGTTTGAAGCTAGTCTGAACTACAAAGCAAGTGAGATCCTGTTTACTGTTACTGTTTACTGTTACCTTTGCCTCTGCCCTTCCCACTCCCTTATAGAGCCATTCCACAGTAGACATTATGCATGTACTGGTCCAAACCTCAACAATGACTTTTAAGGACACAATTCATAGCTAACATTCAATCTTCTTTTTCTTAAACTCTTGGCAGATATCCATAGTTGAATATTATTAATGCAAAGTGAAAAGAGGACTTCAAACATCTGAAATGGTTTAGCATATAGAGATTTATATGGAGTTTCAATAGGTTCTGTCAATGTCTTGGCTTGATTTATTCATTGTATGCACCCTACTATGCTCTTGGCCAACAAATGTAATCAGCAGACTTCTCTGCTATGTCACTGAAACCATCCCTCACTTCTATAATGAATTCTGACTCAACACTTTCCTCTCCTCTTACCTATCCACCTAGGATTTTTTGTTTCCCTCTAAGTAAATTTTCTACATTTTTTTAATTTATAAATTTGTTTTTACTTAAATCACTGTTACTATAACCTCTGATCTTATTATTACCCACTAATTTTTCATGATAATAAATTTGATTTCCTCATTTTGACTTCTCACTTTCAGACTGATCAACCTCTAGTTCACATCAGCACCTGTCTGCCAAATCCAGGCATAATTTCCATCAGTCTTCTGATGATTTGTAGAGATAGACTAATGCAGTATGTTAAAAGGAACATACCCAACAGTTGGGTATTTCCCACCAAATTGGTTATGGCAACTGTTATATTGCTAGTAGTAACACAACTCTATTTCCCACTTTCTATTCATCCAGCAGGATACTTGTAAACCCGTCATCTTTTTCTCTTGATGTACTCCAAGGTCCAGTGATCTGCAAGCCTCATCAATTCTATATGAATATTATGGGCTTACTATATTTAGTGTCTTTCTTGAAGTTCATTGGTTCCCAGTGATGTCAATGGGGTCACAAAAACATAAGAAAACAAAACAAAACAGGAAAATCAAAAATGAAAACAAAACAATAGAGAGTGTCCATATTAAACAATTTTTAGAAATGTTCAACTGGGCAGATTTAAATGGCTTTGCTGTTGTTACAGTTGGATTTTTTTAAATTAAATCATGGCAAATTTAATGTATCCATTGTTAGAAATCAGAACTTTTAAAGTATAGAAATGGATGAAAAATTTAGTATTGATTTTGAGATTATTAAAAAATTTAGTGTGATTATGAAAATCCTTTCTACCTTAGTTTGCATATGGTTGGATTTTTTTAATTGTTGTTTTTCTTTTTTCTTAACAGAAGAACTTTCTAGAGTCTTTAATAT
>BDUI01001327.1:50679-65658 GCA_002335545.1 Apodemus speciosus
CATTTTCTGTATCCATTCCTCCTTTGAGGGACATCTGGGTTCTTTCCAACTTCTGGCTATTATAAACAAGGCTGCTATGAACATAGTGGAGCATGTGTCTTTATTTCATGCAGGGGAATCCTCTGGGTATATGCCCAGGAGTGGTATGACAGGGTCCTCTGGAAGTGTCATGCCCAATTTCCCGAGGAACTGCCAGACTGATTTCCAGAGCGGTTGTACCATCTAGGTGCATTCTATTTTTATTGGATAATTTATATATCTATATTCCACATGTCATCCCCTGTCCCATTTTTCCCTCCAGACCCCCTTCTCCTTCCCCTCCCCCTGGTTCTATGAGGATGCTCCCCCTTCCACCTCCCCGCCACGGCATTTCCCTACACAGGGGCATCGAGCCTTCACAGAACTAAGGGCCTCTCCTCTCACTGATGTCTGAAAAGGCCATCCTTTTTTACATATGCAGCTGGAGCCATGGGTCCCTCCATGTGTACTCTTTGGTTGGTGGTTTAGACCCTGGGATCTCTGGGGAGTCTGGTTGGTTCATATTGTTGTTCTTCTTTTCAGGGTCATTCTTATTCAAACCACCACAACCTTTTCTGGCTTCTTTGGGAAGCTAGGCACACATGTGGTGATCAGACATACATGCAATCAAAATACCCATGAACACAAATGCTCTATCCACTCCACTTTTTGATCTGGTGTTGCAGTACCTCTAGGAATGATGCACCCCTCTGGGGGACTCATAAAAAATAAAATTACAAAGAAAAGTATTTGGTTCTCAAGATGGAATTACAGAAGATGGTGTATCTGTAAGAGGTCATGCCTAGTGAAAATCCTTAAGGCACCATGGGAACATATTCTTAAGGTGGATTAAGGCATCCTATCCTCTTCCTTACTATCTTTTGCTTATTTGGCCATGAGGTGGGCAGGATGCTCTGAACTGCATGTTGTTGCTTTCTAGCATGCATACTGCAGGCCCCAAAGCAGTAGATCTAATCAAAATTGGAGAAGAACCTCTTAGTGGTGAGCCCAGATAAGTCTTTTTCTCTTTTAACTTAATCATTTCAGATATTTCATTATAGTGACAGCTAATGGACACACCAAATCCACATCCTCCCTTTTCTCCAGTGCAAATTATCCTCTTCACCTTTTTCCATCTATTTTTTTACCCTAAATCTCTCTGTTCAGTCACCACCATATTGAGTAGTACCTGGTAAACAAAATTAGGAAGTGGGGAAAAGTGGAGAGTAAGATCATACACATGTATTCATTCTCCTTCTCCTATTTTTGCTTGTCCTCCCCTCCTTCTTTTCAGTTCTACTGTTTACTGTGCTTCACCTAAAATAGTAACACTTTGATCTCTTTAGAACAGCATCACCTAAGCCACAGTAATGAACTTCCCAATAGAACAATAAAGGTAAAATAAGGTGTTGCCTAAATCCCTAAGGAAGGACTATTAACCAATATTACTAAATGATACTTCCTAAATGGAACATTTCTGGCACTATAATATTTTATTATTAATAAGCCATGGGAGCTTAAAGAAAGGAAAGACCTTTTTATTTCTCTGGCTTGCTCTCTTGATAATCATATAGGAATCTAAGCTATGCTTTATGATGCCAAAATTCAGTGGTCAACCCAGTCAGTCAGCTAATAGAACAATAATAAACCACACTAATAATCATCATATCAACAAATCAGAGAGTCCTTTGAAACATTCACATCCAAATCAGTTATTTTGACAGTATATGGGCATCATCCAAGTCAACATGTAAACCGTAATTTAAGAAGTCATTAATTGGAACCGTGTTTGCTGATTATCTCATATATGCAGGAATATTTTTCATTGAACAGATGGCTTTACATCAATACCATCTTAGAAATTAGTAAACACAGATTTTTCTAACAGTGGAAAGGAAGTAAATACATAAGAACTAGCCAATGGCAAAAGGCAACCTATATAAGAAACTCTGAAAACCGAGAGTGGTAATTCATTTGTGGCGTTAAAACTATCTGTGGAAAAGAAAGCACTTGAAAAATGTATGGATCAGAGGTTTTGCTTATTCATCTAGTATGCTAAAAACTAGGGCTTATATAACAAAGCTCCAAACCAGGCAGCTTAAACATCCCAGCTTGACAGGTCTGAAAAGTGAAGGGGATCTTGGGCAGGGTCAGTAGCTTCTTGTAAGGGCTCTGAGAGAGGATCTCTTTCTGGGCTTTAAACTAAAATCTTTGACTTTCTTTGACTTATAGGTATGTCATACTGGACTCAGCTTTCATGTTTACATTGTGTTTTCTTTCATATGTGCACACATGTGTGTATGTATGTATGTATGTATGTATGTATATATATATCTAAATTTTCCATGTAAAGACACCAGTCATATTGTATTAGGGCCTGCAAAACTACTGTATTACCTTATCTTAGCTAATTGTGTCAATGATTAGCCTATTTCCAAATGTTTTATTCCGAAATATAGAAGGTTAATTCTTTAACATATGCATGTTATGGGGATACATTCAACCTATGAAATCTACTAAGAGACCTATATGACCTATATAGAGACCAAACAGTCTGGAAATTGTGGCAGAAGTACTTTGGACTGGGTGTTTGTGGGTGGAGGTACATTAAAGGAAAAGTGTAATCCAGTTTTCATAAATTTGCTAACAACTTGATGCTAGGAACATATAATCCTATTTTTTTAAATAATACTTTTTGATTCATGCTTCTTTTAGCATTAACATTTTGGAGACACATTTTTGAGCTCCTGAGCTCCCAGGGACTGAACCACCAAACAGAGAGTACACATGGAGGGACCCATGGCTCCAGATGCATATGTAGCAGAGGATGGCTTTGTCAGACATCAATGAGAAGAGAAGCTCTTGGTCCTGTGAAGGCTTGATGCCCCATGGTAGGGGAATGCCAGGGCAGGGAATTGGGAGTGGGTGGGTAGGTGGGTGCATCCTCATAGAACCAGGGGGACAGGAATAGGAGAGGAGATTCTGGAGGGGAATGCAGAAAAAGGGATAGTATTTGAAATGTTTTACATGAAATATCCAATAAAATATTAAAGGAAAATATTACAAAATCTAAAAAAAAATTACTTTGTAATTAGGAACTCAAAGACTCAAAGAGGAACTTGATTTGTTGCAAAAGCTCTCTCTTGTCCTGGAGGGGGGGCAGAGTACAGGCCTCATTATGAAGCCCAAGCTGGCATCTCTCAGGTACCCTTGTCATATTTGAAGCCTCCAGAGTGCTTGTGTTACATGTGTAGACCTACAGCCCCATTCCTGGATGAACACACATACAAACACACACACACACACACACACACACACACACACACACACACACGATGCTTGGATCTGTTCTAGGCTTAAAATTGTAATGTCCTTCTTTGGATGTTTCATATGATTCCTAGTTCAACTTGGACGTTTGTGTTAGAACATCCATGTGCTTGTTCTCACACTCTCTCTCTTCTATCTTCTCTTCCTCCTTCTCCATCTCCTCTCTTCTTCCTCTTCCCTCTTCTCCTCTCTCCCTCTTCTTCTACTACTCTACTACTATTACTCTACTACTACTACTCTACTACTGTTTTACTACTACTCTACTACTACTACTCTACTACTCTACTATTACTCTTCTACTACTACTCTACTACTAGTACTCTTCTACTACTCTACTACTACTACTCTTTTACTACTCTACTGCTTTACTACTACTCTACTACTCTACTACTAGTATTCTACTACTAGTACTATACTACTACTAGTCTACTATTACTCTATTACTACTACTCTAGTACTACTTTACTACTACTACTCTACTACTACTACTCTACTACTGCTTTACTACTACTCTACCACTACTCTACTAATCTACTGCTAGTGCTTTACTACTAGTACTCTACTACTACTAGTCTACTATTACTCTATTACTACTACTCTAGTACTACTCTACTACAACTCTACTGCTACTCTACCCTACTACTATTACTACTACTACTCTACTACTATTCTTCTACTACTCTATTACTACTACTCTACTCTATTACTACTACTCTACTACTATCACTCTACTACTCTACTACTACTCTCATCTACTATTACTACTCTACTACTACTCAACTACTCTACTGCTATCACTCTACTACTCTACTACTACTACTCTCATCTACTATTACTACTCTATTACTACTCTTCTAGTACTACTACTACTATTACTACTACTACTACTACCACCACCACCACCACCACCACAATAACAATTCTTTTCTACATGCAGTAGGCCATTCACTTCTAAAACATTTCAGAAGCCCTTTCAGGATCATTGTAGATGATATGCCCCTGTCCATTTCATCCTCCCAACCCTGTGCTTCCAGAAATAAGACTCAGACTCAAAATTTATATACAAATACCTTGTCCACATACAACTCAAGAAAACCGATCTATTTCAATGTAATTTATGCACATGGCTGGTTGCCTGTAGTCAGGTACTGTACATCTGGCTCCTCACAGTTTCCCGGACAGATCTGCCTGAGCTTGGCTCTATCACAGAAATCTCTTTCCCTCCAGATGTCCAACTTCCTATATCCTGCCTAAGCCATAGGCCATAGACTTTTCAATTGACAGGTTATACATCCATACAATACACAAGATATTCTCAACAGATCATCTTTTCTGATTTGCTTGAAGTACATGCTTTAGTTGTCTGCCGTATTTTCTGTATATCCTTCTTTGTGCTACAGTCATCTGTACTATGTCTTCAACATTACATCACTTCTTGCATGAGTTTGACAGTTTTATGTGGCTACCATATTTTACCTGGATGAAAGAAAATTGATGTCCTCCTTTTAATAATATCTTCAATACTTGGATTAAAACCATCCTCTTGTTGTAAATAATTAATTGTGCTTTGCAAGCTTATTCCACCTCATTTACAAAGTGTTTTTACTTGATGTGCATGGGCGTTTTGACTGTATGTATTTATGTATGTATGTATGTATGTATGTATGTATGTATGTATGTACATATGCATGTATGTGTCAAGGCCAGAAGAGGGCAACACATTTCCCAGAAATGGAGATACAGTTGTGAGCTACCTTCCAGGTGCTGAGAACTGGAGTTAATTCCTCTGTAGGAACAGCCAATGCTCCTAATCACTAAGCATCCTCTTTAGCCCCCTATCCCCCTTGCATCAGCGCTAGCAATATCTAGTTGGCCATAGGCTTTTTGTGCATAATGTCATAGGATGTGTTTGTCTGAATGCACCTGACCTAAGAGGTCTTGACATTTTTTTTCATGATTAAACTGATAGTTTCTTTAGAAGTGGCTTCAAATCTCTCTCTGTCTCTGTCTCTGTCTCTCTTTCTCTCTCGCTGGCACATGGCACATGAATGCAAGTCACAGGATGACTTTGTGAAGTTGGTTTTCTCCTTTTGTTTTTATTAGGGGTCAGGAATTAAACTCAAGTGTCACCTGTCTTGCAGGGAAAATGCCCTTATATGCTGAGCCACCTTGACAACCTGGTTTCTTAGTTTACCTTTTTAAGTTGCTTTATTTTATTCTTTGTGTATGGGTATTTTATCTGTATGTATGTCTGTGTACCATGTCTATGCTGTGTCTGTGGAAGCTAGAAGAGAGAATCAGATACTCTGGGACTGGAGATACAGATCATTGTGAGCTGCAATACAGGTGCTGGAAAAGAACCCAGGTCCTCTATTAGAGCAGACAGTTTTTTTTTTTTTTTTTACCTGCTGAGTCATCTCTTCTGATCTGCTTTTAATTGCCAATAATCTCTTTCTAGAGAATTGTAGTAGAAAACTAATTGAAAGTATATCTGCACGATTCAGAAACAGAGGACTGAATTTCTACCCAGCAGTTTGATGAGAAAATTTTGTCAGGATAAGCTGTTATTTAACATCACTTGATTTAGTGTTACATATGTATTTATACATGGGCATTTCATTTTATGCTTAGGTATTTATATACATATATAAGAAAATCATGTTCTTTAACTTGAGTGGAATTTCTTGAAGTAAAATACATTTTATTCTTGATACAAATAAATACAAATAAGTCAATATAAAGTTCTTATGAACAGTTGATGATTGCAAGGTAACAATAGACTAAAGTCTTGATGTCAAGAAGCTTGACATATTGGGTGGTATCTAAAAATCCATCCAACCAACCAACCAACAACAACAAAAGAAAAAAAAACAGAGAGAGTTTGTTCACTCAATAGATATTCAAGTAACTGATATGTTTTTGACCCAGTTTGATACCTGAACAAGTGAAGAAGTTTCATTAAAAAGAACAGCAGTTAATGCATGCCATGTGTGTTCTTTTGTGACTGTGTTACCTCACACTGGATGACAGTTTCTAGTTCCATCCATTTCCTTAAGAATTTCATGAATTCATTGTTTTTAATAGCTGAATAGTACTCCACTGTGTAAATGTACCACATCTTCTGTATCCATTCCTCCATTGAGGGACATCTGGGTTCTTTCCAGCTTCTGGCTATTACAACTAAGGCTGCTATGAACATAGTGGAACATGTGTCTTTATTACATGTTGGCATATCTTCTGGGTATATGCCCAGGAGTGGTATAGTTGGGTCCTCAGGTAGTACTATGTCCAATTTTCTGAGGAACCGCCAAACTGATTTCCAGAGTGGTTGTACCAGCTTGCAATCCCACCAACAATAGAGGAGTGCTCCTTTTCTCCACATTCTTGCCAGCATCTGTTGTCTCCTGAGTTCTTTATCTAAGCCATTCTGACTGGTGTGAGGTGGAATCTCAGGGTTGTTTTGATTTGCATTTCCCTGATAACTAAGGATGTTGAACATTTCTTTCGGTGCTTCTAGGCCATTCAATATTCCTCCGATGAAAATTCTTTGTTTAGCTCTGTACCTCATTTTTAATAGGGTTATTTGATTCTTTGGAGTCTAACTTTTAGATTAGAGACTGAATGAAAGGCCATTCAGAGACTGTCACACCTGTGGATTCATCCCATATACAGTCACCAAAACCAGACACTATTGTAGATGCCAAGAAATGCTTGCTGAAAGGAACCTGATATAGCTGTCTCCGTAGAGGCACTGCCAGAGCCTTGCAAATTTAGAGGCAGATGCTCACAATCAACCATTGGACTGACCATGGGGTCCCCAATAGAGGAGTTAGAGAAAGGACTGAAGGAGCTGAAAGGGTTTACAACCTCATAGGAAGAACAACAATATCAACCATCCAGTACCCCCAGAGCTTCCAGGGACTCAGCCACCAACCAAGGAGTACACATGGCTCCAGCTGCATATGTAGCAGAGGATGGCCTTGTCAAACATTAACGGAAGAGGAGGTCCTTGTTTTTATGAAGGCTCTGTAGATGCCCCAGTGTAGGGGAATCAAGGGTGGGGAGGCAGGAGTGGGTGGGTTGGTGTAGGAACACCCTCACAGAAGCAGGGGGAGGAGGGATGGGATAGAGGGCTTCTGAGGGGGGAGCAGGAAAGAGAATAACATTCAAAATGTAAATAAAGAAAATATCCAATAAAAATACTTTAAAAAAGAACAGTAGTTGACAGCACATGATTAAAGTATGATGAGGTCTTCACTGGCATTGTAGAAATTGACATTAGGTGTATCAAGCCAAGACTGAAAGTCAGGGAGACATTCTGGTGATGGAAGACTTCTAACAGCAATGAATGTCAATGTCATAAGCACTAACACAGAAGTACAGCAGAAGTGAAATTCACAGATGGAGGGAAGACCTACTTAGTGCTGGTTAAAAGGAGATTGTAATGTAGCAAAATTTATGTACAAAACTGTGCAGATCAGATGGCTTTGCATCATGGAAGCTTTTGAAAAGAGTAAGGGTGAGGAAACAAACCTGTGATCCAGTATGAGCAGAACCAGATACTGTTAATCAGAAGAGAATGGCTTGCCATTAATCTGAACCCATCTAGTATGGTTATGCAAAAGGTGTCACTTGAGTTGTTGGTATACACGTGGGGTAAAGACTTGCTAGCACAGGGGTGCACTTCACAAAATAGGTGAATAAGAACAGAGCCATGTGGTTATTTTGAGATGATAAAAAAGATAAGTGGTAGAAAATGCTATCCTCGCATATGAGTTAAGATTGTTTTTGTCTGAAAATAATGAAACCTAACTGAGAGTAGACAGGGTAAAATGATTCCCCTGCCTCTGTTTTCTAGGCCTACGTGGACTAGTATTGTCAGGGCTAGCGTTTCTACTACTTTCTTCTCCTTTCTATCATGCTTGTTGCTTTTAGTCAAAACATGGTCACTAAATTCTTAATAAAGAACGTAATTATTTCTTCAAAGTCACCTGGCCAATTTGATTTCATTTGTGCCTTATTTTCTTTTTTATGTGTTTGTGGTATGTGTGCACACAGGTATGTATGTGAAGGCCAGAGGTTGATAGCAAGTGTCTTCAACTGTGTGCTCTACCTTGCTTTTTTGATATAGAGTCTCTAATTGACCTAAAAGTTTATCAGTTCAGGTAGAGTAGCTGGCCATGGAGGTCCCAGCATCTGTATATGCAGGGATTACAGGAACACATCTCCACATATTATTTTTTTATGTTGGTTCTGGGGAACATAACTTAGGTCCTGGTACCTGTACTGCTAGCACTTTACTGACATAGACATATCCCCAACTCTCCTTTCTTTTTTTTTTGGTGGGGGAGAGTTCCCCGAAGAGCTGAGAGGAGGGAGGGAATGAGAATAGGGAGGACCAGGAACGAGCTAGGTTGTCTATCTGTGTGTATTTCTGTTCCTGTTGGAAATGTTGGGATTAGTTGTGGTTGTTTTAGGGATAGATGCAGTACCAAATATAGCCTCAAGGGGGAACCAAAGAGAAGGCCACTCAACTGTGAGATACACAAATACTCATTTTTTTGACTGTTGGAATAACTCCTTCCCACCATCATTTCGTCTCTGTCCACTACTGTCCATTCTATATTCTTTTTCTGTGTGTCAGATCAATGCCTTCTCTGGGATTCTGCCATTGGCCTCTTCTCATTTTCTTACACCTGGAAGAAACTCAGCAAGCTGACACTGACAGAACCTTAAACTCCTACAAGATCTGGCCTCTGTGGTAACCATCAGCTCCCTCTCTGTAAGGTTGCAAGTTACCAGTCTCATGCCATTGCCAGACAAAGAGGAGAAAGGCAATAGAAATATCAGCCCATCTGTCCCAGACTAGCCAGTGCAAAGCCATACAGGAATAATTCTAGAATAAAAACCGTTATTTTAAAGAACTTGAGGAGGGAGCATGAGGAGGAGCCATGGGAGGGATTGAAGGGAGGAAAGAAAAGGAGGGAATGACATGATTATATTTTACTTAAAAATATTAACAATCTGTCTCTGAAGACAAATAATGCCAGACTTCTGCATTTCTATGTATTTTCTGCCTTTCCCTTTAGTGTCCTGGTAAAACCTGTTTTCCAGAAACCTCAGAACTAAAATAGAAGAAAGATGTTGCCTATATCATAACAACGAGACCCTATTTCTCCAACACAAGGAGAAGCCAGTCTGACTAAGCTTCAGATTCTCCTAGGAACAGTATGATTAGTAAGGGAAATGTATGGTGAAGATTTGGAGTGGAAGAGCCAAGACCAAGGGCAATTTCTAGAGCTCTTCTCTCAGGGCATGTATTCTTAGCCACAGCTGCTGGTGAGACTGAAGAGAGAGGCAGAGAATTTTTGGAAAAGCTGACAAGTGGATACTTTAAATTAAATAATTATTTTGCCCCAGGGAGCAGTTTTACACCAGGATTTATCTTGCATATCAGAAAATAATAAAGGTGGGTATGAGTGTTTATTAGAGAGATGGTAGCATTGGCTCCCGAAGGTTGACAAACACTGGTAGCTATGGTGACAAAGGAGAGATGGGGCATCTTGTGAACATGCTTAAGTAGCATCTGTTTATAAAGTTACCTAGGTTAGAAACTTCTCTGGTGTACTAGTGAGATTTTTCTGGCTATTTTAATGTATGATCTAAAGTGGAAGCTAGGTTACAGGTTCTCAATCTTTCTCTTGTCATGAACAGTTTTGCAAGGCTATTAAAACCTACAAATTCTTTCCCAGAAAATGTTTTTAAATGCATAAAATAAAATACATAGGAGAATAGATGAAATAAATTATATTGAAATACAGCTATCAAAATATATTTGTAAAAGTCATGCTTGGCATAGAGTAAAATGAATACTTTATTAATATACTATATAAGAAGACCTAGTGATGAGTCTAATAAATGTTATAACTTGGAAGTAGTGATGACTCTTAACAAGATTTCATTTTGTGATATCTCTAACGGCTGAAGCATGATAGGAAATAACTGGGGATTTTATTGGTTACAAAGTCACAGGCATTGCTACTGCCCGGCACCCATGCTGAATCAAAGCAAACATCAAATTGTAGGTGGAGACTGAACAAATAGAAAGCTAAAAATGTCCCATTCAACTTATACATTCCTTGGATTCTACCCATAAACCTTTACGATAGAGGGGTAAAAATAGAGCCATACCATGGTGCAATCAAGGAAGATGAGTAAAAGATTAGACATTAATCATGGTGGCAGCTCTGTCCTTGGTCCCAAGAAATATCTACCATTTCATAGATGATCTAAAATAAGCAGCTATACTTATGTCACATTTTCTATGTCTGAGTTTCAGTGCTTGGATAATGGCAACTTCAGAATGATATTGATAAATCTTTGTGTATTCATGTTATTGCATGTGTGCATGTGTAGGACCTGGGATTGACATAGGTTATCTTTCCTTCTTAATGAAACTGAAGCTCAATGACATAGGGAGGTTGGCTGGCCAATAAATTTCAGGGAACAGCGTGTCTCCTTTTCCTCCCTTTCCACTCCCAATGCTGGAGCTATAGGTATATATTACAACATCAAGATTTTTACATGTGTTTTTGGATCCTAAACTCAGTTCCTCATGCTTGTACAGCTGACAAATATTGACTGAGGCATCTCCCCAACCTCCCAGTGTTAGCAACTTTTATTGCAATAGACTTTACTATCTTGCAAGAGATGACATGACTTAGTCTAGTATGAACCTGTGATACTTGATCATGCTAATTTGCTTCAAGAATTCTTTTTCTTATTGAATATCGTCTTCATTTATATTGCCAATGGTAAGACCTTTCCCGAATTCCCCCCTCCCCAAAGACCCCCAACCCCTCCTCTCACCCCCTGCCTCAATGTATATGCCCCTCCAACCAACACACTCCCAACTACCTGCTAGGTTTCCCTTTGTTGGGGCCTCTATGGAGCCTTTACCTGACCAAGGACCACTCCTCCCACTGATGCCCAACAAGGCCTTCCTCTGCCATACTTTTGGCTGGAACCATGTGTACCCCTTGGTTGATGGTTCAGTCCCTGGGAGTCTTGGGTTGTCTGGGTGGCTGAAATCATTGTTCTTCCCATGGGGCTGTAAACCTCTTTAGCTCCTTTGGATCACTCTCTGGCTCCTCCATTGGGGACCCCATGCCCAGTCCAATAGTTGGTTTCTAGCACCTGTCTGTATATTTGTAAGGCTCTGGCAGGGCTCCTCTGGAGACAACCATGGCATGCTCCTTTTGGTATACACTTCTTGTTATCCATAATAGTGTCAGGGTTTGGTGACTGTTTATAGAATCAATCCTCAGGTAGGGCAGTCTCTGGGTGGCCTTTACTTCAGCCCCTGCTCCACACATTGTCTCCCTTATTGCTCCTGTGAATATTTTGTTCCCTTTCTCAGAGGAACCAAAGCACCCTCACTTAAGTCCTCCTTCTTCTTGAGTTTCCTTTGCTGGGTGAATTGTAACTTGTTTATTTTGAGCTTTTGGGCTAACATCCACTTATTAGTGAGTGCATACCATGTGCATTCTTTTATGATTGGGTTACCTTGCTAAGGATGACACTTTCTAATTCCATTCAATTGCCTAAGAATTTCATGAATTCATTGTTTTTAATAGCTGAATAGTACTTCACTGTGTATATATACCACCATTTTTGTATCCATTCCTTTGTTGAGGGACATCTGGATTCTCTCCAGCTTCTGGCTATTATAAATTAGGCAGCTATGAACATAGTGGAGCATGTGTCCTTATTACATGTAGGAGCATCTTCTGGGTATATGCCTAGGAGTGGTATAGCTGGGTCCACAGGTAGTACTATGTCTAATTTCCTGAGGAACTGATTTCTAGAGTAGTTGTACCAGCTTGCAATCCCACCAACAATGAAGAAGTGTTCCTTTTCCCCCATATCCTCTCCAGCAACTGCTGTCCCCTGAGTTTTTCATCTTAGCCATTCTGACCTGTGTAAGGTGGAATCTCAGTGTTGTTTTGATTTGTATTTCCCTGATAACTAAGGATGCTGAACATTTCTTTAGAGCCATTCGAGTTTCCTCAGTTAAGAATTCCCTGTTTTTTTTTTTTTTTTTTTTTTTTTTTTTTTTTTTTTTTTTTTTTTTTTTTTTTAAAGAATTCCCTGCTTAGCTCAGTATCCTATTTTTAATAGGGTTATTTGACTCTCTGGGGACTAACTTCTTGAGTTCTTTGTATACATTGGATCTTAGCCCTCTATTGGATGTAGGGTTGGTAAAGATCTTTTCCCAATTTGTTGGCTGTCGTTATGTCCTATTGACTGTATCCTTTGCCTTACAGAAGCTTTGCACTTTTATGAGGTTCCATTTGTCGACTCTTGTTCTTAGAGCATCAGCCATTGGTGGTCTGTTCAGGAACTTTTCCCCTGTACACATGTGTTCAAGATTCATCCCCACTTTCTCCTCTATAAGCCCCAGTGTGTCTGGTTTTGTGTGTAGATCCCTGATTCACTTGGACTTGAGCTTTTTACAAGGAAATAAGAATGGGTCGATTTGCATTTTTCTGCATGCAGACCTCCAGTTGATCTAGCATCACTTGTTAAAAATGTTGTAATTTTCCCACTGGATGTTTTTAGATCCTTTGTCAAATATCAAGTGACCGTATGTGTGTGGATTCTTTTCTGGGTCTTCAATTCTATTCCATTGAAATTCCTGCCTATGTTCATACCAATACCAAACAGTTTTTTTTTCACTATTACTCTGTAGTAGAGCTTGAAGTCAGGGATGGTAATTCTCCCAGAAGATCTTTTGTTGTGGAGAATAGTTTTGCTATCCTGGGTTTTTTGTTATTCCAGATGAATTTGAGACTTGTTCTTTCTAGATCTATGAAGAACTGATTTGGGATTTTGATGGGGATTGCATTGAATCTGTAGATTGCTTTTGGCAAGATGGCCATTTTTACTATATTGACCCTGCAAATCCATGAACATGGGAGATCTTTCCATCTTCTGAGACCTTCTTTGATTTCTTTCTTCAGAGGTTTGAAGTTCTTGTCATACAGATCTTTCACTTGCTTCATTTGGGTCATACCTAGGTATAAAATATTATTTGGGACTATTGTGAAGGGTGTCATTTCCCTAATTTCTTTCTCATCTTGTTTGTCCTTTGAGTATAGGAAGGCTACTAATTTGCTTGAGTTAATTTTATATCCAGCTACTTTGCTGAAGTTGTTTATCAGCTTTAGGAGTTCTCTGCTGGAAGTCTTGGGATCACTTAAGTATACTATCATATCATCTGCAAATAGTGATATTTCAACTTCTCCCTTTCAAATTTGTATACCTTTGACCTCCTTTTGCTGCCTGATTGCTCTGGCTAGGACCTCAAGTACTATATTGAATAGATAGCGAGAGAGTGGGCAGCCTCGTCTGGTCCATGATTTTAGTGGGATTGCTTCAAGTTTCTCTCTTTTCAACTTGTTGTTGGCTACCAGCTTTCATTTTATTGCTTTCACGATGTTTAGGTATGGGCCTTGGATTCCCAGTCTCTCCAAGACTTTTATCATGAAGGGATGCTGGATTTTGTCAAAAGCATTTTCAGCATCTAATGAAATGGCCATGTTGTTTTTTTTTCCTTTAGTTTGTTTATGTAGTGGATTATATTGATGGATTTCTGTATATTGAACCATTCCTGCATCCCTGGGAAGAAGCCTACCTGATTGTGGTGAATTATAGTTTTGATGCATTCTTGGATTTGGTTGGCCAAGATTTTGTCCAGTATTTTTGCATCAATGTTCATGAGGGAGATTGGTCTGAAGTTCTCCTTCCTAGTTTGGTCTTTGGTTTATGTATTAGCATTATTATGGCTTCATAGAATGAGTTGGGTAGTGTTCCTTGAGTTTGTATTTCGTGGAAAAGTTTGATGAGTGTCAGTATTAACTCTTCTTTGAAGATCTGATAGAATTCCCTGCTAAACCCATCTGGTCCTGGGCTCTTTTTTGATGGGAGACTATTAATGACTGCTTCTATTTCCTCAGGACTTATGGCACTATTTAGATGGTTTATCTGATCCTGTTTTAACATTGGCACCTGGCATGTATCTAGGAAGCTGTCCATTTCATCCAGGTTTTCAAACTTTGTTGAGTATAAACTCTTGAAGTAGGATCTGATGTTTTTTTTTTTTTTAATTTCCACAGTTTATGTTGTTATGTCTCCCTTTTCATTTCTGATTTTATTAATTTGGATACTGTCTCTGTGCCCTCTGGTTAGTCTGGCTAAGGGTTTATCTATCTTGTTGATTTTTTCAAAGAACCAGCTCCTTGTTTTGTTGATTCTTTGTATAGTTCTTTTTGTTTCTGTTTGGTTGACTTCGGCCCTAAGTTTGATTATTTCTTGTTGCATACTCCTCTTGGGGGTATTTGCTTCCTTTTGTTCTAGAGCTTTCAAGTACACTGTCAAGCTGTTAGTGTAATCTCTATCCACCCTTTTTTGGGAGGCACTCAGAGCTATGAGTTTTCTTCTTTGCACTGCTTTCATTGTGTCCCATAAATTTTGGTATAATGTGTCTTCATTTTCATTAAATTCTAAAATGTCTTTAATTTCTTTCTTTACTTCTTCCTTGACCAAGCTATCATTGAGAAGAGCATTGTTCCA
>BDUI01001327.1:77481-94937 GCA_002335545.1 Apodemus speciosus
GTGTGCTGCAGTTTCTTTCCACTTTAGCAGACTCGGGCTGATTGGCAGAGTGATGTAAGCTGAGACAGATGCATGTCCTGAGGCACGACCTATGGAGGACTTTTGATGTTTGGAGGGATATAAATAGAACTTGACAGGCAGTGATGAAGGCTGATCTAGGCTTGTCTGTGAAAGATTTTCAGTCTTCTCTCATCTTCACTTAGCTGAAAGAGGGACAGCCAAGAACCTTTCCTGGCTTTTCTGTTGGCTCTGGTCCCTCCTACTGTCTGAGGCCTCCTCCAGGCTGAGGCCTGACTGTCTCTGTTAGGTAGTGCCATCACTGCTGATTCCTGTTTGCTATCCAAATCTACTGAACTGGACTGCTGGTATATCTGTAAAGCATTTGTGAGTGGATTGAATTGCCAGTGCTGACTCCTGTGAACTTGCTGACTTCCAAACAAGACAGATGGGAGTTGCTTCAAAGAATCTTTCTAAATAGGTCCACTGCCCCCCCTCAGCCCCAAGTCCATTCTTTTCTACTACTTCTTGTAGGTGGTGGGCTAAAAGGGAGGTTAAAGCCTTTAAGAATCACCAAACCTCCCTGAGACCAAGAGCCTCCTCTCACATTGCTCTCAGGCAAGGCCATCCTCTGTTACATATATATCTGGAGCCAAAGATCCCTTTAGGTACACTCCTCGGTTTGTGGTCTAGTCTCTGGGAGAACTGGGTGGTCAGACCTATGTGGTTCTTCCAGTGGGGTTGCAATCCCACTCTGCTCCTCCAGTCCTTCTGCCAGCTCCCCCACCATGTTCCCTGCGTTCAGTCTGATAGTTGACTCCAAGAAACTGCCTCTGCTTTGGTCAGTTACTGGCTGGACTGCCCCAGGAACTGTAGCACTTGGTTCCTCTCTGCCCCAGAGTAGGAGGGATGCTGGAGCAGAAGGGCAGGAGAGTATGGGTGGGTGGGGGAGCACCTTCATACTGGTAAATGGAGGGGGGAAGGCAGATGTGGGGTGGGGGTGGCAGAGTGGTAACCGGGAAGAGGGATATCATGAGAAGTGGAGGGGGTAATTGGGAAGTAGGATATCATTTGAGATGTAAACAAATGGTAGATTACTAATAATAAAAGAAAAAAAAACTTAAAAAAGAACCATCATTATAAATAGACTTTGAAAACACTAAATTAAAATGTTCCCTTAACTTCAAAATTTTTTGGAGTATCCATTAGCCTTATCTAGGTTTACTTGAAGTTCTTGTCATGTAGTACTTTTGCTTGCTTGATTAGAGTTACACCAATGGCCTGGAGAGATGTCTCAACAATTAGAGTTACACCAAGTTATTTTATATTATCCGTGTCTATTGCAAAGGGTGTTATATCCTTAATTTCTTTCTCAGTCCATTTATCATTTGTATAAAGGAGGCCTACTGATTTGTTTGAGTTAATTTTGTATTCAGCCACTTTACTGAAGTTGTTTATCAGCTGTAAGAATTCTCTGGTTGAATTGTTGGGATCCCTTATGTATACTATCATGTCATACAAAAATAGCAATATATTGAATTCTTTTCCAATTTGTATCCCTTTGATTACATTTTTGTCTTATTATTCTGGCTATAACTTCAAGTAATATATTAAAGAGATAGAGCGAGAGAGCGAGAGAGAGAGAGAGAGAGAGAGAGAGAGAGAGAGAGAGAGAGANNNNACTTGTCCCTGATTTTAGTGGAATTGCTTTAAGTTTCTCTCCATTTAGTTTAATATTGGCTATTGTCTTGCTGTATATTGCTTTTATTATGTTTAGGAATGGGCCTTGTATCCCTTATTTCTCTAAAACATTTAACATGAAGCAGTGTTGGATTTTAGCAAAGGCTTTCCAAACATATAATGAGATGATCATGTGATTTTTTTCAGTTTGTTTATGTGGTGGGTTATGTTGATGGATTTTCATATATTGAACCATCCCTGGCATCCCTGAGATGAACCATATTTGATCAAGGTAGATGATGTTTTTTGATGTGTTCCTGGATTTGGTTTGTGGTATTGTATTGAGTATTTTTTCATCAAATTGTATATTTACTAGAGATTTGTTTGCTGTTGAATTTATGTTTTTTGTGTGTTGTTTTAGATAAAATACAAGAAGTGATTTCAATCTTTTTGAATAGTAAATATGTGGTTTGTGTTTCAGTATGTAGTCTATTTTATAAAAGCTTCCATATGCTGCTGAGTAGAATGTATATTTTTTTGCCTTTTTGTGGAAAATTATTTCGATACATGATGTCAATTAATTCTGATATTATGTAGATATACGTTGTCAATTAACCTACTGATTAGACTAAATGGGATATTGAAATTACTTACTCTTAGTGGATTGATGTTAATCTGTATCTTTAAAGATAGTAGTAGAGTTTTGTGAAGTTACATGCCCCAGAATTTGGTACTTATATCTGTAGGATAGTAATGTTTTCTCGCTTAACTTTTCCCTTGATTAGAAAGAAGTGGGCCTCTTTATGTCTTCTTATTAGTTTTAAGTTTAAATTGATTTTGTTAGATATTAGAATACTGATATCTACTTGCTTCCCAGTCCTATTTGATTGGAATACTTTTGTCTATTTCTTTACTATTTGTCAATTTCTTTAAAATTGAAATGTGCTTCTCATATTGTTTTATATGTGTCTTGTGTTTTTTTCTCTTGGTTCTTTCAGTACACTCTCCTTGTTTTATATAGATAGTATATTAACTATGATATGCCATGGGGATTTTATTTTCTATTCTTGTTCACTTGGTGTATCATGTGCTTCTTGCACTGGTAAGTTTTAGAGAGACTATATTGGCTTGAATTTTGAAATTCTTTGCATTTTTGAGATCTGGGCACATGAGCTTCTTTTGTTAGTTCTGATTTGATATGGGCAGAGCAGGATGGGGGAGGAGAGAGAATTTTCAACCAGGTTGGGCCTCAAATAGAAATGGCTTGATTGGAATGAAGTCAGGTGAACATTGGAGGCTGGTGTGATACATACCATGAGATTCCTGGTTCAAGTCTTGAGTATGGAGATAGATACGGCTGGATGGAATGGTTCAATATGTTATGAGAGGGACATTTGGGTTGGAGATAGTCTTATAGAATGCTTAGAGATCTTCTCAGGTGCATTCAGGGGGAGGCCACACTATGCTAGGGCACTGAACTTAGTAGGATCCACACAAGATCTGGAAGGTTTTCAGAAGGTGGGAGTGGAAAGGTCAGGGAGACCTTGGTCATGGACATGGGAAGTTTGAGTGGGTGAAATATTTGGAAGTGGTTCAGAAGGGAAATTTATATCTCAATAATCTTATGGACTCCTTGCTTATATTCTGTATGGGGAAAGAATTTTGTATAAAGTGCCAAGGAGAAGGCTATAGAAACTATTTAATGTCAGGAATAATGTTTCCATCTTGCATTTCTGGAAGACATTTTGCATGTTAAATTAAATGGAATAATATAATTTTAATTTGTCTTTAAATCTGTCATTAATTGCAACAGGGGTCAGGAACATTAAGGTTTGAGAAGGACAAAGGATGAATATGAACGTAAGAGAAAAGTTCAATTCAAGCAACAGATGACTACTTTCCTCTCATAATCTCTAATAAAATACCTGTTTAGCAGTCAAAACACTTTTATTCTGATTAAGTTGAGAGATTGAATTAGGTCTTAAACCCCTGGTTCACTTGACAATCAACAGGCTGAAAGACTTTCTATGATCCACATATATAAACTTATCTTTGAGGCTGGTGCAAATGACAATGAATTTTTCCAACTGCACAGCAATATTTGCTTCATTATACATGTTATTGTTATAGGCATCCATTTTTCATTGGATTAAGAAAGTTTCATAATTTTACTGAAGTCATTTAATGAAAGCACTACTGAGATTGTGGCATTGATATTCTCAGTAGCATCTCTAATCACCAGTGATTGGGCTTCTAGGTGTTTACAATTTGTGATAAATAACTCCTTTCATGTCTGAGGGTATGTGCTTTATTAAAACCATTTTATATCTGTCAGTGAAAGTTTTGGATAAGATAAGCAGATTCAGTAGCTGATATCATCATGTATCTTCTGGCAACCAACACGCTTTATTTAAGGAGGTGTTTATGGACAAAACAAAAATAGAGGAACAGAAAAGACTGAATGGAGAAGAGCAAAAACATTTAGGTGGGTTGTTTGTTTGAACAATTATTCAAAAAGACCAGAGCTGATAAACAAACTCTTGTTTGTAATTAGAATTTACAGGGATTGATTTCCTGTCAAAGAAGTTAGAGGTGATGACCAGGGAAGGTCACTCTGTGCTTCATGTCCATTTTTTTAGGTGATGTCCCTTCTATAATTTGTTTACTAATTTTCCTTATTTTTTTATCACTGTACTAGGCCCATGTACTTAAGTCTTCCCTTGAATCTTCCAAGTTCGTAATTTATCTGCTGGCCTGGCAAACATCATCATTTTTTCCCTTTTTAATCACATTTTCTCAGAAAGTGGAAACAGTGATGGCATATGGTTTTGGAATCATGGTATTCCTCCCTCCTCTTCAAATTGTCTCAGCGCTACAGATTTTCCTGTAGATAAATTAGGCACTTCTGAAAACAGGATGAGGTCTTTGAGACCCACAGTTCTGCTTAATTATAATACCTTACATTTGCATAATGTTTTAAAGTATAGTGTCTCCTGTAAAGGCACTTACCTCATTATAATTTAATTGTATTGTTTACAAGTCTGTCTCTTAGGATGTGAGCATTGGAGGGCCAGAAATATGTGTATTTCCTATCTGGCAGGTCTAGTGCCTAGCATATTAACTAGTTATTTAATAATTACTTATTGAATATGGGCTAAGTCTTTTATTAGTTTTTCTCGCAAGATTATATGAGTAGATGCATCTTCGATGGAGAATCCCTTAAAAAGCCTGATACATACGTGGGTCTCTGCAAAAGTTTTTAAATTAAGTAGAGACTCTTGCAATGACAACAGGAGTGATAACAAGATGCTTGTAAAGGCCAGAGCCATAGACTGAAGACCTTTGCTTCAGTTGAGAATTCCTTCAGACGAGAATTCCTTTCTGATTCCTATACTGACAAATAGCTTAAAGAGCACAGAGTATAATTCTCTTAGTTTTTGTTCAATGATTATCTTGAACTACTCTATCATATCAGAGCATCTTGCTAATACACAACAATAATTAATAAAGGGAGTTCAAAACCATCACTGAAAGAACATATTCCTCCCAGAAATGTATGGTAGGCACCATTCCTTTTGATTGCAATTGTAGCAGGCTTAAGTGGAATTCATATGTCTAGTTATCAGTATTCACTGTAATCCCCAGGAGGTTAGCATCTGCCATGTTTGGCAGTATCTTCCTGGTGTGCCCAATGTGCCTAATGTGTTTGGTACATTACCTGGAATATTGAAGTAGTGTTAGTAAGTTGCATTAATAGGCCCTGTATTTTGTCTACATCCTTTGACAACTGAATCTGAAGTTTGTACTATTAGCTAAACAGTGTCTATGTTTCTTTCCCTTGTTTTTGAATTGTCTGTTTGCTTTGGCCAATGTGATATCAGTAAGACAACAGTTTGAAAGACAGAACAGAAGATCAAAAGGTGCTTGTAAGTAGAACTTGCTACCTTGTGCCTTCACTATGGCTATCAGAGAGACACATTACTAGACACATTTTTTGGTAATGGTTTCACTAAAAAATCATGCATTTATTATAATACTTTGTTCATCTTTGATCTACACATCTCCCTAGTCCCTACTTTTATTAGTTTCCTTTATACTCAAGCAGTCTCTTTTCATGTTAAATTCTCTCTCTTGTTTCCTGTTTCCTATCCCATTAGCATTAGACCTCTTCTTTCGTATCGTGTTTTTCATATTTATGTCACACATGCATGAATATGTGTGCACATGCAAACACACACAGATTCATACATAAAGTCTAAACTCAACAAATGAGAGAAAACAAATGATAACTATCTTTATGTTTCTGGTACACTTGCTAGTCCTAAAATGAGAATGAGAGACATAAGAAACAGAGCTAATCTAGGGCAGATTGGACTACCTTCTGTGGGATCAGCAGAGTTGCGTAGCTGAGTCTATCTTTAATTATTAATTATTAATTATCTCATTAACATGGACATATGAGGGTATAATGATTGTCAGTTAAAACTGTGTGATATCATGAGTTCCATACAGGGCTTATGTAGCAATTTGAACCTGGTTCAAATTCTTAATGATTATTTGTTGAATGTATGCATAAATGATGTCACATACCAGCTATTCTTAGTTACCAATTTCACTTACAGTATTAGTTGCTTCCTAAGGAACTAGAAAATATCATCCTGAGTGAGGTAACCCAACACAAAAGAACACACATGATATGCACTCACTGATAAGTGGATATTAGCCCAGAAGCTCAGAATACCCAAGATACAATTCACAGAGTACATGAAGCTCAAGAAGAAGGAAGCCCAAAGTGTAGATACTTCAGTCAGTCCTTCTTAGAAGGGGAACAAAATGCTACAGGAAGAAATATGAAGACAAAGTGTGGAGCAGAGACTGAAGGAAACACCATCCAGAGACTGCCCCACCTGGGGATCCATCCCAAATACAGTTACCAAACCCAGACACTATTGTGGATGCCAACAAGTGCTTGTTGACAGGAGTCTGATATAGCTGTTTCAAATATAGAGGTGGATACTCATAGCCAGCCATTGGACTGAGCACAGAAAGGACCCAAGGAGCTGAAGGGGTTTGCAGCCCAATAGAAGGAAAAACAATATGAACCATCCAGTACCTCCAGAGCTCCCAGGGACTAAACCACCAACCAAAGAGTACACATGAAGAGACCCATGTCTCCAGCTCCATATGTAGCAAGCAGATGATGGCCTTGTTGGATATCAATAAGAGGAGAGGACCCTTGGTCTTGTGAAGGCTCAATGCCCCAGGTGTAGGGGGATGTCAGGACAGGGAAGCTGGAGTGGGTGGGTTGGTAAGCAGGGGGAGAGGGGATCAGATAGGGGGCTTTTGGAGTGGAAATGAGGAAAGGGGATAACATTTAAAATGTAAATAAAGAAAATATCTAATTAAAAAAAAGTGCTGTCAAATGGCGAAGCATAGAAGAAAATAGCCAGAATCATTCATTAGGAGATCCCAATATTAATGATAGTTCTGGTAAACTTAACCATCACTGAGGCAAATATATAAAATAATGAAATATTATGAATTATGCATCCTGAAAATTTCATAGGCAGTGTGAAGTTGAAAAGAGATAATAGATTTTGAAAAAGTTGAATGTCACCCAGTAATATCATTCCCAGGTTTTATCACTATGACTCATATATCTGACCTCATCAGAGTGCAAAGTATTTCATAAAAGAATGTTTCTCAGAAACCAGGAGCTTGTGTGTATAAATGCTATTACATTTATTTTTATTATTGTGACCTCATAAGCATAATATCTGACATGAATATTATTTCTTCTCAGTGACTCAAAACAGTGTTTATAAGAAACAGTTTTTTGTGATCATCATGATACTTAGTTATGAAATCAGGAAGGCACTTGGTGACTGCCAATTACCTCCCAAATTTTTCTTGTGATAATGTTTCTCTCTTTTATGATACTGTCATGTAGTGGTCTATACTGCACTGATACTATGTCATTACGGGCTGCTGAAATGTGAAGGAGCTACATGGTCCTATCTCTTGTCCCAATAGTCTGTCTAAATAGTTCTTTTACCTGCCTAGTGATCACTGGTTAATCAGATCTGACAGACTTTCTTTCTCTCTCTCGCTGTCTTTCCTTCACACACACACAGAGACACACACACACAGACATACACACATTAAATATATGTTAAATTTTTAATATTGTAACTTAATTACAATATTTCTCCCTTCCAATTTCCACCTTCAAACCCTCCCATAAACTTTCCTCATTATCTTAATTCATAGACTCTTTTTTCAATAATTATTATTGCATGTATACAAACACACACATAGAAACACACACACACAGAAACACACACACACACACACACACACACACACACACACACACACACACATACACACCACACCACACCTAACTAAATATAACCAGTTTGGTCATATAATGCTACCTGCATGTATGTTTGATGTGTTATTTCCTAGTTAAGGCTAACTATTTTGTTCCAAACTTTCCTCATTGCCTATACTTTTTTGTGCAGGGTAGAAGACCCTTTGACTTTTCCCAATGGGCTTTTTTTAACTGTCAGTGTCTTGCTGTTCCTAACTCAGTGCTGCCTTTCATGAATACTATGATTTGAAGGACATCAGAAATTTCTTGTATAGCTAATATAATTAATGGTTTAATTTTTGGAGTATCTATAGGAAAGGCCTTTAAAGTAATTTTGAGGTGATCTTGGCTACAACCAGTATGTTAAGCTCCAAGTTGAACCTATATAAATGAGAATGCCATAAATCAATGACCTTCCATTGACAGCTATATTCTCTATACAGTCTCCAGTATTTATCAAGATCACTCCTCTTCATTTAGTCTACTATGATTTTTACTATATTGTAGGAGAAATAAAGCCAATAACACAGCCACCGTCTTTTCATCACTTTTGCCTATTTCTAATTCTGCCTTAAAATGGAGTACGCACTTCCATTTTAATCTCCTCTCATAAGAATGAAACCCATGAACATGTGGATCATTATTGAACCATTTCTGATCTGTGGTTCCTCTAATTTCCTTTCACATCACTTGTGTAATTAGATGGGAGAGTGAAAAGAAAACAAATATGAAGTAAGACAGGTCCAGACTATGCCAGGGAAACCCTTATCTATAAAATGAAGATAAATCATAGTTCCAACTGTTGTTTGATTTTAAAAAATTAAGTGATATATATATATATACATATATATAGTACTTTATATAAGTATATATACTTATATAAGTATATACAAGTATTTCTTATATATTAATAGACATTTAAATTATTGATTTTGGCCCTCTGTTTTCCCAAGATATGCTTCTGTAGTAAATTATTAAAATATTTTCAAAGATCTCTTTTTATAATTAGTGTATACTCATGGTATAAAATTATCAGTTTCATTCTACCACTCTCATACATGTATAATATGCTTTTTTTATTACACCTTCCCATTACCCCCATTTGTTTCTCCTTTCCCCCACAACAGTATCTATATTTATTCCCACAGTGCTATGTGGACAGTTCATAATCATTGCAACTAAAACTCTTTCCTTGCTGATAATATGATTCTATTCCATGACATTTTCTAAGTATGTGCCTCATGGATGACATATCCCTGATTTTTTTTTTTGTTTATCTTAGGTTAAAAAAATCAAAAGTAAAAGTGCTCTAAATTCAGCTCAAAGGTCAGCTATTTTCCTAGATGGAAAGGTAAGAATTATCTGCACAGAATAGTCACAGATTTTGATAAGGTACTGTTATCATCCCTTGGAGATACCCCACAGATTAGCCAGCCAAAAATCAAATTTAGTGCTCCAAAATGTCAAAGCTTCAGGTGACAAAGAAATTCTTTCAGAGTCATGGTGTGAAGTGCAAAGTAGGCTTTCCCCTGGAATTTTGACTAACATTCACAAGTGAGAACAAAAAGCACCAAGTGCCAGTGTTTTCAGAGAATTACCAGTCCCTAGGAACAGCCTTTAAGCATTGCCTACTGACAACACTGTTTCAGTAGATCAGGTGCCAACATTTCTTACCTATTTGCTTGCCTTACCCTTAAAGTAAAATATGGTTATGGGGCCTAAAGCCAGTATGGAAAAATTTGAGATTGGAAAGTGACAACCTTCACTTTCTTCTCCTCTTTCCATAGAACATTCGGCTTGTATCCTTCCAACAGGACTAAAGAAACAGCACAGTTATCACAACTAGAAAATAAGGTAAACTTTCTTTTATTAGTTCTTTATTAGATATTTGCTTTATTTATATTTCAAATGCTATCCCCTCCAAAAACCGCCATCCCATCTCCCCTCCCCCTGCTCACAAACATCCCCCTCCTGCTTTCCTGACCTGGTATTCCCCTACACTGAGGCATCAAGCCTTCACAGGAACAATTGCCTCTCCTCTCATTRATGTCTGAAAAGGCCATCCTCTGGTTCCTATGCATCTGGAACCATGGGTCCCTCCATGTGTACTCTTTGGTTGGTGGTTTAATCCCTTGGAACTCTGGGGGTACTGGTTGGTACATATTGTTCCTCCTGTGGGGCTACAAACCTCTTCAGCTCCTTGGATCCTTTCTCTAGCTCCTCCATTGGGGACCCTATGCTCAGTCCATTGATTGGCTGTGAGTCATGGGTATTATTAGATTAAAAGGCAAAACAAAACAACAACAAACACCCTGGAAAAATACCATTGAATTTGTTTTGAGTTGGCCATTTACTGCTGCGCATGGGGCCTGAAATTGTGTTTTGTATACCGAGGGTGAGTCTTAGAGAAAACAATTTGTCCTTTGCAAGAAGTTATCAATTGCAGACATCTTCTGGGTTAGGGACAAGGGCTTTTTTTGAATTTTCCTTCTCAGCACTGTAACCACATCTTGCTAAGCTTTGTGAGAGCCCTTTGCATGCTGAAAAAGTCTTTGTGAGTTCATAAGTGCATCAATTCTGGTTCTACATGAAGTCATGGTTTTCTTAGAGTCTTCCATCCCTTTTCACTCTTAGAATCTTTCTTCCTCCTCTTCTGCAGAGTTCCTTGAGCTCTGAAGGGAGGGAATTGATGCAGTCTTCATATTTAGGACTGAGAGTTCCAAGTTCTCTCACTCTCTGCATATTGTTCAGCTGTGGGTCTCTGTTTATTTCCATATACTTCAGGAACATGCTTCCTTGACAATGAGTGAACAATACACTGGGTGAAACCTTTCTATTGATAACTGGGCTAGGCACTGATATATGAGTGTGGCATGAAAGCTTTCTCTATTCCAGCCTAGGGAATCAGGTACAAGGAATCACTAGGACAAGCTGTTTTGCCAGACTTGCTAGAATCTATGAACTCCAGGTGCAATAAGAGAGTCTGCCTCAATAAACGAAATGGACAGCTATTGAGAAAAATACCTGATATCAACTCCTGGCTTCCACATGGATAGCTGCTGTGGTAGTTTAAATAAGGACACAGTACTCCCTGAGGCCCCAGCTATACCACTCCTGGGCATATACCCTGAAGATTCTCCAACATGTAATAAGGACACATGCTCCACTATGTTCATAGCAGTCTTATTTATAATAGCCAGAAGCTGCAAAGAACCCAGATGTCTCTCAATGGAGGAGCAGAAAATGTGGTACATTTGCACACAATGGGATACTACTCAGCAATTAAAAACAATGAATTCATGAAATTTTTAGGCAAATAAATGGAACTGGAGAATATCTTCCTGAGTGAGGTAACCCAACCACAAAAGAACACACATGGTTTGCACTCACTGATAAGTGGATATTAGACCAGAAGCTTGGAATACCCAAGACACAATTCACATACCAAATGATGCCCAAGAAGGAAGACCAAAGTCTTCCTACTAAACCAGCACTATGCTTGCTTACTTCCCATGATGATAGCATGGACTTCCCTTCTGAAATTATAAGTAAGCCCCCAAATAAGTGCACCCTTTCATATGAAAAAGTAAATTTTAGGCTAGAGAATTGTTGTAATTTGAAATATAGGAATCTTAAAATCAAATGATTAAATAACATGTGTATTTATATTTTTGTATATAGTTTAGACATCTTGTTTATAATTATTTGAACTACGACTTTAGTATCTACTCTAGATTTAGCATATGGCTTTACAGAATTTTCATCACTTCAAAATATCCATTGATAAAACAATATTATGTGAGAGAAAGCCCTGAGTCAATTGCAAATAAGATTAGAATAACCAGTGTTTTTGATGAAATGCAATAAATGGAGCTAGTGTAAAAATCTTTTCCTATTGATTCTTCAGTTCTGATTGGCATTTTGCTTTGCTTTACTGTTCTGTTAGTGATTTATTTGAAGCTAAAGGCAGATGCCTGGATGATTTGTGAAGCCTAACTAATGCTGCAGTGATAGGGATCAATAGTTTGCTCTGAGAAGTAGTAAAATGCATCATCTCTATTGAACAAACAATATTTCTAAAAATAATTTGTGAAGTATAGAAGTAAACCTTGAAATTCACAGTTGGGAGAGAAACATTAGAAAGTTAATCCATCTGCCTTATGACACGATTGGCATTTCTCTCCATCAAACTTTTTCTGTCAGCCCTATTGAAAGGAAACAGGTGCTTCCAATGAGGTTCATTTCTGAAGAGTCTTCTTTGGAGGAGGAAGAATTCCGCTTGACATATTTCATTTTTCTGTATCATTCCTTTTCAAAATGAACTTGAGAATAAGAGACTGTTAAGCCCAAATGGCTTGAAATCCTGACTTAGATGTAAGTATATATCAAATGATCATCCAGGAAATCATTTTTACATGTAGCAGTGTAGAAACTGAGCAGGCTGTATTTATGTATTTGTAGTATATATGTATATACACACATAAATATGTATGTAATAACAATTGATGAAAAAAGAGGCAGGAATTTGAATGGGAGCAAGGAGCAATATATGGGAGCATTTGGAAGGAGGAAAAAAAGATGGAAATAATATAATTATTTTATAAACTCAAAGAATATGAGAGACATTTTAAAAAATGTGATGAGCAAAAGAAGAACTTTATTTTTAATTATTTGTTTACTTTTCTCTACTTTAAAAAATTAATTATATGTAAGTCAGCAAGATGACTCAGTGGGTAAAGGTGCTTACTCCCAAGGCTGATAACCTGAGATCAATCCTGGGAACCCAAGTGATGAAAAGAGAGCCATCCACACCCACACAAAATAAATAAAAAAAAGTGACTAAATCTAAATCTGCTGAATAAAGAACTCATTTAAAAATAATTGTATACTTAGGGCAAAATTTGGGAAAGAAAGTGAGAACATGTCAGAAAACAAATATATTACCCACAGATAACCATCTTGTCTATATTTTTTGTAACATTTTTAATAGTTCTCTGTTATTTAAAATATTTTCTAGCTGTGTGTTCCAAACATGAGGATGATACTCCTACATAAGCAAATGGAAATAGTCAACGTGAGAAATGGAACAAAGAAATTTTAAAATGCTTATAGAAATTTGATTTTTTAAACATGGAAATTTAAATTTTACTAGTTACAGTTAATGATTTTATTATGACAGAACTGCATAATTATTCTGTTTATAAGGTGTAATAATGCATCCAAACTCTGGCATATTATTAGTGTATGGGTAGTCAATGTAATCCACATTTGTAAAACAAACACCACTGTAAATTGCTTTTAGTAAGATGGCCATTTTTACTATGCTAATCCTACCAATGGATGAGCAAGGGAGACCTCCCCATTTTCTGAAGTCTTCTTTAATTTCTTTCTTAAGAGACTTGAAGTTCTTTTCACACAAATCTTTCATTTGTTTGGTTAGAGTTACTCCAAGGTATTTTGTATTATTGTGACTTGTGAAGAAAGTTTCCCTTTTTTCTTTCTCAGCCTGTTTATCATTTGTATAAAGGAAGCCTACTGATTTGTTTGAGTTAATTTAACATATGGTCACTTTGGTGAAGTTGTTTATCAACTGTAGAAATTCTCTGTTAGAATTTTTTGGGGTCACTTATTTATACTATCATATCATCTGCAAATCGTGATATCTTGACTTCTTCCGTGCCAATTTATATCCCCTTGACCTCCTTTTGTTGTCTTATTGCTGTAGCTAGAACTTCAAGTACTATATTGAATAGATATGGGGAGAGTGGGCATCCTTGTCTTGTCCCTGATTTTAGTGGAATTGTTTCAAGTATCTCTGCATTTAATTTGATATTGACTGTTGATTTGCTGTATATGTGACCCAGAATTGTTCCTACCTAAAAGAACTATAGGAACAAAAATGAAGAAGAGACTGAGGGAAAGGAGGTCCAGTGACAGGCCCAATTGGTATTCCTATTACTGATGCTGTGATGTGTTTGCAGACAGGAGCCTAGCATGGTTGTCCTCTGAGAAGCTCAACAAGCAGCTAAAAGAGTCAGATGCAGGTACTTACACCCAACCAATGAACAGAAACTGGGGACCCCTTTGGTTGAATTATGGAACAGCTGGAAGAAGCTGAGGAGGAGGGCAACCTCATAGGAAGACCAGCTGTTTCTACTAACCTGGATCCCCAGATCTCTCAGACACTGAACCACCAACCAGGCACCATACCCTAGCTGATATGAAATTGCTGACGCAAATACAGCAGAGGACTGCTGGGTCTGGACTCAGAGAAATTACATCTAACCCTTAAGATACTTGAGGCCCCAGGGAGTGTGGAGGCCTGGTGGGGTAGGGGTGGGAGGGACTCCTCTTGGACATGGGAGAGAAGGAATGGGATGAGGAACAGTGGGAGGGTATACTAGGAGGGGGATAATGACTGGACTGTTAAAACATATCAAAGATAATTTAAAACCCCACTGAAGCTAAAATTGCACATCAAACATCACATATTAATAGTGGGAGGCTTCAACACCCCACTCTCATGAATGGACAGGTCATCAAAACAGAAACTAAACAAATAATGGAGCTAACAGATATTATGACTCAAATGGACTGAAAAGATATCTTCAGAACATTTCACCCAAACACAAAAGAATAAAGCTTTTCTCATCGCCTGAGAACTGTCTTCAAAATTGACCACCTATTCAGTCATAAAGCAAGTCTCAATGAATACAAGAAAATAGAAATAACCCCCGGTATCCTATCAGACTATCACATATTGAAGCTGCATTTCAACCATAGAAACAAGAGAAAGTCTACAAACTCATGAAAACTGAACAACTCTCTCCTGATTGACTACTGGGAACTGAACAACTCTTTCCTGGTTGACACTGGGTCAGGGGAGAAATAAAAAGAAATTAAAGACTCCTAGGATTAAATGAAAATGAATACACAGCATACCCAAACTTTTGGTACATAATGAAAGTGGCTCATGGGAAAGTTCACCAAATGCCTTCATAATGAACCTTGCAAGATTACATACTGTCAATTTAATAGCACATATCAAAACTCTAGATACATAAGAAGCAAACACATCCAAAAGGAGTAGATAGCAGGAAATAACCAAACTGAGGGCTGAAATCAATAAAATAGAAACAAGAGAACAATATGAAGAATGAAGGAAACAAAAAGAGTTGGTCATTGAGAAAATCAACAAGATAGAAAAATCTTTATTTAAACTAACAAACACATAGAGCATATTCAAATTAAGAAAATGAGAATCAAAAGAGGGACATAACTGTAGACACTGAGGAAATTCCAAGAATTGTTAGGTCATGCTTCAAAAACTTATGCTTTACAAAATTGGAAAATCCAAAAACAATGGACAATCTTTTTTGAAAAAAACTTTTTATTGATTCATTATGAATTTCACATCATGTACCCAAATCCCTAACTCATCCCCTACCACCTTGTACCTACCCCCTAAACCGTTGCAACACACCCCCTCCAACAGGAATAAAACTTGTTGTGGAAGCTGTAATGTGTCATAGTGAGTACCACCGTATACTTTCTTTTTTAGGATATTTTATTTATTTATATTTCAAATGTTATCCCCTTTCCTGGTTTTGCCTCAGAAAATACCCTATCCCATCCCTAGTCCCCTTGCTTACCAACCTACCCATTCCCACTTCCCTGTCCTGGAATTCCCCTATACTGGAGCATTGAGCCTTCTCAGGACCAAGGGCCTCTCCTTCCTTTGATGTCCAATAAGGCCATCCTCTGCTACATGTGCAGCTGGAACCTTGGGTCCCTCCATGTGTACTCTTTGGTTGGTGGTTTACCCTGGGAGCTCTAAGGGTACTGCTTGGTTCATATTGTTGTTCCTCCTATAGGCTGGCAAGCTCCTTCAGCTCCTTGGGTCCTTCTCTATCTCCTCCATTGGGGACCTTGTGCTCAGTACAATGGTTGGCTGAGAGCACCCACCTCTGTATTTCTCAGGTACTGGCAGAGCCTCTCAACAAGCACTTGTTGGCATCCACAATAGTGTCTGGGTTTGGTGACTGTATATGGGATGGAAATCCAGGTGGGTCAGTCTCTGGATGGTCTTTCTGTAAGTCTCTGCTCCACATTTCATCTCTGAATCTACTCTCATGGGTATTTTGTTCCTTCTTCTAAGAAGGACCAAAGTATCCATACTTTGGTCTTCTTTCTTCTTGAGCTTTGATTGGTCTATGAATTGTATCTTGGGTATTCCAAGGTTCTGGGCTAATATCTACTTATCAGTGAGTGCATACCATATGTGTTCTTTTGTGACTGGCTTACCTCACTCAGGTAAGATATTTTCTAGTTCCATCCATTTGTCTAAGAATTTCATATTATGAATAAGGTTTCTATGACCATTGTAGAGCATGTGTCCTTATTATATGTTGGAACATTGTCTGGGTATATGTCCAGGAGTGGTATAGCTGGAACCTCAGGTCCAATTTAATGATGTACTGCCAAACTGATTTTCAGAGTGGTTTTACCAGCTTGCAATCCCACCAACAATGGAGGAGTGTTCCTCTTTCTCCACATCCTCACAAGCAACTGCTATCACCTGAGTTTTTGATCTTAGCCATTCTGACTGGTGCGAGGTGGTATCTCAAGGTTGCTTTGATTTGCATTTCCCTGGTGACTATAAATGTTGAACATTTCGTTAGGTGTTTCTCATTCATTTGGTATTCCTCAGGTGAGAATTCTTTGTTTAGCTCTGTACCCCATTTTTAATAGTGTTACTTGTTTCTCTGGAGTCTAACTTGTTGAGTTCTTTGAATGTATAGGATATTAGCCTTCTATAGGATGTAGGATGGGTAAAGATCTTTTCCTAATCTTTTGGTTGCCTGTTTATCCTATTAACAGTGTCCTTTGCCTTACAGAAGATTGCAATTCTGTGAGGTCCCATTTGTCAATTCTTGATCTTAGATCATAAGCTATTGGTGTTCTGTTCATAAACTTTTCCCCTGTGCTCATGCGCTCAAGGGTCTTCCCTCCTTTCTTTTCTAATAGTTTCAGTGTGTCTGGTTTTATGTGGAGGTCCTTGATCCACTGGGACTTGAGCTTTGTACAAGAGAATAAGAATGGGTCGATTCGCATTATTCTACATGCTAACAGCCTCAGTTGAAATTTCTTTGTTTAGCTTTGTACCCCATTTTTAATAGGGTTATTTGGCTCTCTGGAGTCTACCTTCTTGAGTTCTTTCTATATCTTGGATAATAGCCCTCTGCCAGATGTAGGGTTGGTAAAGATCTTTTCCCAATTTGTTGGTTGCCATTTTGTCCTTTTGACAGTGTCTTTTGCCTTACAGAATCTTTGTAATTTTATGAGGTCCCATTTGTCAATTCTTGATCTTAGAGCATAAGCTATTGGTGTTCTGTTCAGGAAAATT
>BDUI01001327.1:95697-109659 GCA_002335545.1 Apodemus speciosus
ACAATGAATTCATGAAATTCTTAGGCAAGTGGGTGGAACTGGAGAATGTCATCCTGAGTGAGGCGACCCAATCACAAAAGAACACACATGGTATGCACTCACTGATAAGTGGATATCATCCTAGAAATTGGGAATGCCCAAGAAACAATTCACATATCAAATGGTGTCCAAGAAGAAGGAAGGAAAGGCCCCTGGTCCTGGACAGGCTCAGTGCAGCAGTGTTGGGGAATACCAAGACAGAGAAACTGGAATGAGGTGATTGGGGAACAGGGGGAGGGAAGAAAGCTTATGGGACTTTTGGGGAGGGGGGATCCAGTAATTGGGATATAATTTGAAATGTAAGTAAAGAATATATCAAATAAAAAAAATGAAAATGCTGTCTTTTTTCCACTGGATGGTTTTAGCTCCTTTGTCAAAGATCCAGTGATCATAGGTGTGTGGGTTCATTTCTGAGTTTTCAATTCTATTTCATGGATCTACTTGCCTGTCACTGTACCAATATTATGCAGATTTATCACAATTGCTCTGTAGTAGAGCTTGAGGTCAGGTATGGTGATTCTCCCAGAAGTTCTTTCACTGTTGAGAAAAGTTTTTGCTATCCTGAGTTTTTTGTTATTCCGGATGAATTTGCAAATTACTCTTTCTAATTCTATGAAGAATTGAGTTGAGATTTTGATGGTGATTGCATTGAATCTGTAGATTGCTTTTGGTAAGATGGACATTTTTACTATATTAATCCTGCCAATCCATGAGCATGGGAGATCTTTCCATCATCTGAGATCTTCTTTGATTTCTTTCTTCAGAGACTTGAAGTTCTTGTTATACAGATCTCTCACTTGTTTAGTTAGAATCACACCTAGGTATTTCATATTAGTTGTGACTATTTGTGAAAGGAGTTGTTTCTCTAATTTTTTTTTCTCAGTCTGTTTATCCTTTGAGTAGAGGAAGGCCACTTATTTGTTTGAGTTAATTTTATATCCAGGCACTTAGCTCAAGGTTTAGAAGTTCTCTGGTGGAAGTTTGGGGGTCACTTAAGTATACTATCTTATCCTCTGCAAATAATGATATTTTGACTTCTTCCTTTCAATTTTTATCCCTTTGACCTCCTTTTGTTGTGTAACTGCTCTGGCTAGGACTTCGAGTGCTATATTGAATAAATATAAAGAGAGTAGACAGTCTTGTCTAGTCCCTGATTTTAGTGGGATTGCTTCAAGTTTCTCTCCATTTAGTTTGATGTTGGCTACTGGTTTGTTGTATATTGCTTTTAYTATGTTTAGATATGGGCCTAGAATTCCTGATCTTTCCAAAACATTTATCATGAGGGATGTTGGATTTTGTCAAATGCTTTTTCAGCATCTAATGAGATGATCATGTATATTTTTTTTCTTAGAGTTTGTTTATGTAGTGGATTACATTGATGGATTTCCTTATGTTGAACCATCCCTGCATCTCTGGGATGAAGCCTACTTGATGTTGATGGATGATCATTTTGATGTCTTCTTGGATTCAGTTTGTAAGAATTTTATTGAATATTTTTGCATCAATATTCATAAGGGAAATTCATCTGAAATTCTCCTTCTTTGTAGGGTCTTTGGGTGGTTTAGGTATCAGAGTAATTGTGGCTTCATAGAACAAATTGGGCAGTGTTACTTCTGTTTCTATTTTGTGGAATAGTTTGGAGAGTATTGGTATTAGGTCTTCTTTGAAGGTCTGATAGAACTCCTGTCTAGTCCTGGGCTTTTCTTGGTTCGGAGACTATTGATGACTGCTATTTAATTAGGGGTTATGGTACTCTTTAGATTATGTATTTGATCCTGATTTAACTTTGGTACCTGGTATCTGTCTAGGAAATTTTCCATTTCATCCAGATTTTCCAGTTTTGTTGAATAAAGGCTTTTGTAGTAAGATATGATTTTTTTTTGGGGGGGGAGGGTTCTCAATTTCTGTTGTGTTGTCTCCTTTATCATTTCTGATTTTGTTAATTTGGATACTGTTTCTGTGCCCCCTGGTTAGTCTGGGTAAGGGTTTATCTATCTTGTTGATTTTTTTCAAAGAACCAGCTCCTGGTTTTGTTGCTGATGTATATAGTTCTTTTGTTTCTACTTGCTTGATTTCAGCCCTGAATTTGATTATTTCCTGCCATCTACTCTTTTGTGTATTTGCTTCTGTTTGTTCTAAATCTTTCAGGTATGCTGTCAAGCTGTTAGTGTATGCTTTCTCCAGTTTCTTTTGGCAGGCAGTCAGAGCTATGAGTTTTCCTCTTAGGACTGCTTTCATTATGTCCTATAGGCTTGGAAATGTTGTGGCTTCATTTTCATTAAATTCCAAAACGTCTTTAGTTTCTTTCTTTCTTTCTTCCTTGACCAAGTTATCATTGAGTAGAGTGTTGTTCAGCTTCCACGTATATGTGGGGTTTCTCCTGTTTTTGATGTTATTGAAGATCAGCCTTAGTCCATGACGATCTGATAGGATGCATGGGATAATTTCAATCCTCTTGTATTTCTTGAGCCTTTTTTGTGACCAATTATACGGTCAATTTTGGAGAAGGTACTATGAGGTGCTCAGAAGAAGGTATATTCTTTTGTTTTGTGATAAACTGTTCTATAGATATCTGTTAAATCCATTTGGTTCACAGCTTCTTTTGGTTTCACTCTTTCTATGTTTAGTTTCTTATTCCATGATTTGTCCATTAATAATAGTTGAAGTCTCCCACTATTCTTGTAGGAGGTGCAATGTGTGCTTTGATTCTTCAGTAAAGTTTCTTTTATGAATGTTGGTGCCCTTGCATTTGGAGCATAGATATCCAGGATTGAGTTTTTCTTGGTATAATTTTCCATTGATGTGTAAAAGTGTCCTTCCTTATCTTTTTTGATAACTTTAGGATGAAGGTCGATTTTATGTGATATTAGAATGGATATTCCAGCTTTTTTCCTGGGACCATTTGCTTGGAAAATTGTTTTCCAGTCTTTTACTCTGAGGCAGTGTTTGTCTTTGACACTGGGGTGCATTTCCTGTATGCAGCAAAATGCTGGGTCCTGTTTACATATCCAGATTGTTAGCCTATGTCTTTTTATTAGGGAATTGAGCCCATCAATTTTAAGAGATATTAAGGAAAGGTGATTGTTGCTTCCTGGTATTATTGTTGTTAAAGGTGGAGTTATGCTTATGTGGCTGTCTTCTTATTGGTTTGTCAATGGAAGATTACTTTCTTGCTTTTTCTAGTGTGTAGTTTCCCTCCTTGTGTTGGGGTTTTCTATTTATTATCCTTTGAAGGGCTGGATTTGTGGAAAGATATTGTGTAAATTTGGTTTTATCATGGAATATCTGGGTTTCTCCATCTATGGTAATTGAGAGTTTTGCTGGGTATAGTAGTCTGGGCTGGCATTTGTGTTCTCTTAGGGTCTGTATGACATCTGCCCAGATCATCTAGCTTTCATAGTCTCTGGCAAGAAGTCTGTTATAATTCTGATAGGTCTGCCTTTGCATGTTACTTGAACTTTTCTCCTTACAGCTTTTTAGTATTCTTTTTTTTGTTTTGTGCATTTGGTGCTCTGATTATTATGGTATTGGAGGATTTTCTTTTCTGGTCCAGTGTATTTCGAGTTCTGTAGGCTTCTTGTATGTTCATGGGCACCTCTTCCTTTAGGTTAGGGATGTTTTCTTCTCTAATTTTGTTGTAGATATTTACTGGCCCTTTAAGTTGGGAGTCTTCACCTTCTTCTATCCCTATTATCTTTAGGTTTGTTCTTCTCATCATGTCCTGGATTTCCTGGATGTTTTGGGTCAGGAGCCTTTTGCATTTTGCATTTTCTTTGACTGTTGTGTCAATGTTTTCTATGGTATTTTTCTGTACCTGTGATTCTCTCTTCTATAGCTTGTATTCTGTTGTTGATGATTTCATCTATGACTCCTGCTTTCTTTCCTAGGTTTTCTATCTCCAATGTTGTTTCCTTTGTGATTTTGTTATCATTTTAGCTTCCAGTTTTAGATCCTTGATGGTTTTGTTGAGTTCCTTTATCTGTTTGGTTCTGTTTTCCTCTAATTCTTTAAGGGCTTCTAACTTTCTACCTGTGTTTTCCTGTATTTCCTGTATTTATATTCTTCTTAAAGTCCTCTATCATCATCTTGAGATGCAATTTTAAATTCAACTTTCACTTTTTCAGTGCATTGAGGTAACCAGGACCTGCTTTGGTGGGATAACTGAGTTCTGATGTTCCCAAGTAGCCTTGTTTTCTGTTGGTATGGTTCTTATGCTTGCCTTTCGCCATCTGGTTATCTCTGGTGTTAGTTGGTCTCGCTGTCTCTGGCTGGAGCTTGTCCCTCCTGTGGGCCTGTTAGTCTTTGTCCCTACTCCTGGGAGACCACCTATCTTCTGGCAGGATCTGTGCACAGATGGCTGTGGAGCAGCTCAGCTCCCAGGTGCAGATGGTGACTGGAAGGTTCCTGTCCCAGCTGCTTCACTGATCTTATGCACTGTGTGTTCCCAGCCGTTACCCTCTGGACAGATATTGGAGAGAAAGTGGATATCTCACCTTTGCGCCTAGAATTGAAAGTGCTGCTGGGAGATCACTCTCTCCTGGAGGGCTGTGCACAGAAGACTGTGGAGCTGCCTGGCTCCCTGTTGCAAATGGCAATCAGAAGGCTTCTGTCCCAACTGTTCCGGGGCTCATATGCCTTGTGAGGTCCTAGCTGTTCCCCTCCAGACAGATATTGCAGAGAAAGTGGAGATCTCACCTTAGCACCCAGAAGTAAAAGTTCTGATGGGAGATCACTCTCTCCTGGAGGTCTGTCCACAGAAGGCTGTGGAACTGCCTGGCTCCCTGATGGAAATCACAATGGACAATCTTGATAGATACCACCTACCAAAGTTAGGTCAAGATCAAATAAACATTTTACATAGACGTAAAGCACTAAAGAAATAAAAGCAATCATTAAAATTCTCCCTACTAAAAAAAAGCCCAGGACCAGATGGTTTTAATGAAAAATTCTATCACACTTTCAAAGAAGAGGTAATATCATTACTCCTCAAATTAGTCTACAAAATAGAAACAGAAGAAATATTGCCAATTTCATTTTATGAGGCCAAAGTTGCCCTTATAATCAAATCACATAAAGACTCAACAAAGGGAATTTTAGAGCAATTTCTTTTTTTTTATTGGATATATTCTTTATTTACATTTCATTTCCATTTTCCTGGTTCCCTGCTCCCCAAATGTCCCATATGTCCTTTTCCCTCCCCCTGNGTTAGAGATCAACCTATAGCTCTGTGAGGGGTGGGGTGGGAGCTCTAATGCAGTGTAGCAGAGAGCAGGAATGGGTGTTTCCTGGAGGACGCATCCCAACAGGTTCAGCCTGTTCGGGGTAAACGAGCACYGGGTGCACAAGTTAGAACAAGGAAGAAATGAATAAGCCGGGAACTCGCTCTGTTGTGTGCTTTGGGAATTCTGTAAGTTCTCCAATTCTTGGACAGACTGGACCTGCGAAGTATGGTCATGCAGCTGACCTGGCAGCCTACAGCTGGGAGGACGTTACCGTGAACTCCTCTTTCTCATTTCCAGGGCTCATGGACTAGTGGGAACCCTGAGGAAGCTGAATCTGCTTCCCAGGGCCATAAGTCTTTCACCCTTTMCCTTGCAAAAGTCTCAAGGACTTGGCCCAGTCTCTGCCCTCTCTCTGATTCCTCAACTATAACAAAATGAACACTACAGACAAAAAAGCCTATAGGACATGCTTTCCTTCGTGTCTTCTCTGGTTTGCTCCCTCCTACACCATGGACTGCTCTTCAGATGATAAAATGCTGGCACAACACCCATGGAAATTTGAACTATGAAAGCATGCAGATTGAATCGACAGTTGAGATGTAAGTGCAACTTCATTCGGTTATAGAATATCCTATAAATGTATAATAGAAATAAAATTCCTCCATTACAATCTAGTAAGGTCAGTAAGAGAATTAACCCAATAGGCGCCAGGAGCCATCTAGGAAAGGCTGAGGCTACTAGGTGGCTAGTAGGTGACTTTCCTGGAGGTAGCCCAGCTTTCTGCATGGCATCTTAGGGTGTATCGCCATCTTAGGGTGGGTGAGCTTTGTGAGGCAAGGTCCCAAGAGACTTCATCTCAGGACTGCTTCTTGCAGGTGATATGTTTTTCCTGATATGTCATTATTACATAGCCAAAGGACTCCTGGGCATTAGCCCGCCCTTGTTGAGCAAAATTCTTACAGATCAATTTAAAGATGAAATGTCATGAATTAATACTGTTTAGATGAGTGAAAAATTTTATACATGTCCTGCTTTGATTTTAGAAAAAAAATTTAAGAGATAGTTTTAGTTGTTTTGCTAGAAAGATCTAATAAAGTTAGAATCGAAAATAGAATGTGCCCATTCCTCATAAATAGGAAGTAAAAGCTGAATAATAAGGAAGACAATAAGCTTTCACAATTACACTAAAAGGAGAAATAGTGGGACAAATTTGTGTTCAAGGGAAAACATTCAGGTCCAAGGATGAAGCTACAGGAGTGTACTATGATAAGGCAAGGCCATGTGAAACTCTTGTTTTGAACTTATAATGAGCTTACAGAATGAAACATTGTTTTGAACTTATTGGCAACATCCTTCTGTAACTCCCCTTTTGTTTACCATTCTATCTATGAGGTAATTTTATAAGAAATTTTGTCTAAAAATCTTCCAGAGAAAAGAAATACAATGTTGGCTTAGGGGGTCTGCCCCATCCATCCATCCATCCACCAAATGTGTACATGTATATGTCAGTTTGTCTATGTGTGAGTATGCATGAGCACTTGTGGAGTAGATGAAACAGGTGGTCTGGCCTGGCCAGGATGTATGTGTGTATGAATGTATACATGTCTGTGCACATTGTCTGTATAAATGAATTTCTTTCTTTCCTTTTCTTTTCTCTCTGGTTCACAAAGAGTTAACAATCTCAAAAGCCTCTAACCAACAAGGGGCTGACAGAGAAATGAACCCTAACAATTAATCCTTACTTAATCCCCCACTGCTGCTAAACATCATGTTAAACATGTGTTAATTCTTCAGATTTAGCACTCATTGAAGCACAAATAATAAAAGAGTTACAGAGTAAGAGACCCTATATTTAAGTATGAAGAGTTAAGTCTTCAGTGCTCGTTTAAGCACAGAACAATTAGAGTTAAGTTTTTAGCACAGAACAGTAAGAAAGAATTAAGTCTTCAGCACTTATTAAGCATGGAACAATAAGAGAAAGTTAAGTCTCTGGCCTTTAATAAAGCACAGAGATTTATAAAGCAAAAACAAAGCACAGAGAGATAAAGAGAAAAGAAGCCAGTGATTTTCAGCCACAGAATAAGCAAGAGAGTGTTAAGTCTCCAGAAGCTGGCAGCTTCCAGTCCCGAGAGTACAGTTAGAGAGAGTTAAAAGGCCAAAGATCATGCCTTTTGGCCTTTGTCCAATGCTGTGGCCCACTTCAGCTCTGTCCCCTTAAGGCCAGGCAGGTTCCCTGTAAATAGGTAAAGTGTTTGCTGTGCTGACAAGAGTACTTGAGTTCGGATCTCCAGTACTCAGGTAAAAGGCTGTGCTCGTGTCTGGAGGACAGGGGAGTGTAGGAGATAGCAGACCCCTAGAACTCATTGGACAGCTCCTCTAGTCAATTCAGTGGGAGACTTGTCGCAAAACTAAAGTGGAGAAAGACCTTGGAAGACACTTGGCACTGACTGCTGGCCTCTACATATGGACACATGACAGGCATATCCCAAACACACATACATGTGTGAATATACATACACACACAAACAAACATACATACACACATGAATGAATGAATGGACGAATGAATGAAAAAACCCAAACAAACATTTCCACATTCATAAAAGCTATAGCTGCCACAGGGGTTTTGGAGGCACATGATAGCACCCTAGTCACCTTCCTCCTCACTGTCCCCCACCTGTGGCAGTGAGTTTACAAACCAAGAGCAGCAGAGGGCTTTGCATCCTAAGTCCTGAGTTGTGGGTTGACTTCTTTGCTTTCCGGGCTTGACTTAGTTTCCCTCTTCTTTATGACAAAATGAATCATGGCTTGCTGACAGCTAAACTTTGAGGGACAACGTGTAAATTGAAATGGAAACCACAGCGGTAAACCCTGACTTATCACAAGGATAGACTGCCAAGCCATACCAGGAAGTGATTTTCACATGTTTGCCACAATGTTCATAGCAGCCTTATTTATAATAGCCAGAAACTGGAAAGAACCCAGGTGTCCCTCAACNAGTATACTATCATTTCATCTGCGAATAGTGATAGTTTGACTTCTTCCTTTCCAATTTGTATCCCTTTGACTTCCTTATGCTGTCAAATTGCTCTAGCTAGTACCTCAAGTACTATATTGAAAAGATATGGTGAGAGGGGGCAGTCTTGAGGAAATGGACAGTTTCCTAGACAGATACCATATACCAAAATTAAATCGGGATCAAATAGATCATCTAAACAGTCCCATAACCCCCAACGAAATAGACGGGTTCATAGAAAGTCTTCTGAACAAAAAAAAGCACAGGACCAGATGGTTDTAGTGCAGAATTCTATGAGACCTTCAAAGAAGAGCAATTTCTTTTATGAAGTGATGAAAATCTCAATAGAAGACTCACAAATGGAATCCAAGAACACATCAAAGGTGTCATTCACCATAATCAAATGAGCTTCATCCCAGAGACACAGGGATGGTTCAACATATAAAAATCTGTCAATGTAATCCACAATATAAATAAAGTGAAAGAAAAAACCTTATGATCATCACATTAGATGCGGAAAAAATGCCATTGACAAAATCCAACAACCTTTATATTAAAAGTCTTTGAGTGATCAGGAATATTAGACACACATTTAAACATAAAAAAGGAAAGATACAATAAGCCAAAAGCCAACATCAAATTAGATATACAGAGAAACTCAAAGCAATTGCACTCAAATCAGGAATAAGACAAGATTGTCCATTTTCTACGTATCTATTCAGGATAGTACTTGAATTACTAGCTAGAGCATTCAGGCATCTAAAGGAAATTGAAGGGCTACAAATTGGAAAGGAAGAAGTCAAAGTAAGGCTACTTGTGGATAATATAATAATTTACACAAGCAACACTAAAAATTCAACCAAAGGACTCCTCCAACTGATAAACACCTTTAGCAAAGTGACTGTATACAAAATTAACTCAAAAAAATTAGTAGCCCTTCTTTGTACAAATGACAAAAGGGCTGATAAAGAAATCAGGGAAGCAAATCTTTCACAATAGCTACAAATAATATAAAATATGTTGGGATTTTAATCCTATTCAAGACCTATATGAAAATTAATTCGTCTTTGAAGAAAGAAATTGAAGAGGATGCTAAACTATGGAAATATTTCCTATGTTTATGGATAGGTAGAACTAATACAATAAAAATGACGACTAAACCAAGGGCAATCTAAAGATTCAACACAATCCCCATCAAAATTCAAATGTGATTCTTTACACACCTTGAAAGAACAATACTCGACTCCATATGGAAACATAAAAATTCCAGGGTATCTAAAACAATCCTGTTCAAAAAGAAAGCTTTTGGAGGTATCACTATTCTTGATTTTGAGCTGTATTACAGAGTAATGGTAACAAAAATTTCATGTTTTTGGCATTAAAGCAGGCAAGTTGATCAATGGAGTGAAATTGAAGACAAAGTCATGAATCTAAACACCTATGGACACCTGATTTTTTCCATAGAAAAGCCAGAAATATACATTGGAAAAAAGACATGATCTTTAACAAATGGTGTTGGTATAACTGAATATTGGCATTTAGAAGAATGCAAATAGATCCATATCTATCAACCTACACAAAATTCAAGTCCAAGTGGATCGAACACTTCAACATTAAGCCAGCCACACTGAACATGTTAGAAGAGACAGTTGGTAATAGCCTTGAACACATTGACACAGGAGACAGCTTCCTGAACAGAACAGCCATAGCTCAGGCACTAAGATCAACCTTTAATAAACAGGACTTCCTGAAACTGTAAAGCTTCTGTAAGTCAAAGGAAAACATCAAAGGGACAAAACGGCAGCCTAAAGAATGGGCAAAGATCTTCAATAACTCCACATTTGACAGAAGGCCAATATTCGAAATACATAAAGAACTCAAGAAACTAAACATTAGCAAATCAAATAATCCAATTAAAAATAGGGTAGAGATTTAAACAGAATTCTGAGCAGAAGAATCTCAAATGACTCAGAAACACCTCAAGAAATGTTCAACATTGTTAGCCATCAGGGAAATGCAAATCAAAATGAATCTGAGATTTCATCTTACAGCTGTCAGAGTGGCTAAGGTAAAAAATAAAAGTGACAGCTCATGCTGGCAAGGGTTGGAGCAAGGAAAAAACTCTTCCATTACTAGTGGGAGTGTAAACTTGTACTGCCAGTTTAGAAGTCAATGTGGTGATTTCTCAGAAAATTGGGAATTAATCTTCCTTAAGACTCAGCTATACCACTCCTGGGCATATACCTAAAGGATGCCTCATTCTACCATAAGGATATTTGCTCAACTGTGTTCATAGTGGCTTTATTCGTAACAGCCAGAAACTGGAAAAAATACCTAGATGTTCCTCAACAGAATGGATAAAAATGTGGTACATTTATACAATGAAGTATTACTTAGCTGTTAGAATAAAAAAAATCATGCACTTGGCAGGCAAATGCATGGAATGAGAGGAAAAAACATCCTGAATGAGGTAATCCAGACCCAGAAAGACAAACATGGTATGTTCTAACTTGTAAGTGGATATTAGCTGTAAAAGAAAGGATATCCATGTACAATCCACAGACCCAGAGAGGCTTAGTGACAAGAAAGGCTCAAGGTGTTGGGGTTTGTACATGAATCTCCTTGGGAAGGGGAAAGAAAATGGACTCACTGTATGGACTGGGGGTAGATGGGGATGGCACCAGGAACGTTCAAGTGGTAGACAGATGGAGGTAGCAGGTACTGGGGAGCACAATTGGAATTGGGGGACATTTTTAGGGCAGTGTAGAAACCTAGTGCTATTAAAACTCCTAAGAATCTACCTGTTTGTCTTTAGCAAAGAAGTCTAATACTAAAGGACTTAGGTTTGTACAGGGTATCTTCTATAACCAGGCAAGCTTTCAGTGGATGGACTGGGATACCAACCTCAAACTAAAATTTGACCTGCCTGCAAGATGTGCTGAGGTAAAGGCAGCACAGAACTTTCTGTAGTGGCCACCTGACTGGTCCGACTTGGGACCCATGCCATGAGACCTGGGCGTCTATGCATGACATTGCCTGGAGGGCCAGAAACCAGAAACTGAGGACAGCCCAGAGACTGAGGATAGAACCAAACACAATTGACAAAACACAAACAAACAAAAACCAAAAGAACAAATAACCCACAATGATATTCTGCTAAACTTGCAGAGCAGAGCCTGGCATAATTGCAATTTGAGAGGTTTCTTCCATCAACTTCTAAAAGCAGATGCAGAGATCCATAGCCAAACATTAGGTTGAGTTCTGAGAAAACAAAAGGAAGAATTGTAGGAATAGACAGGTTAAGGACACTATAAGAACCTGGCCCACAGTCGACTAAACAGAGTTCATAGGGACTCACAGAGACTGGAGTGACTCAAGAATGCTGTATGGGTCTGAACTAGGTCCTTGCAGATATGTTATTGTAGTGTAGGTTGATGTTCTTGAGGGACTCCTAATAATGAGAATGGGGGTTGTCTCTGACTCTTTTGATTGCTTTTTGTACCCTTTCTTCTTCCTGGGTTACATCGACATGCCTTGTTATGAAGGAAGTACCTAGTTTTATTGTAACTGGATATTTTTGTGTTTGATACCCCTGGGATGCCTGCCCTTTTCTTAAGGGAAATGGAGTGGAATTGGGGGACACTGGAGGGGACAAGGTGGGGATTTGAGGAGAAGGGAGAAAGGAAATGACAGGAGTAATATATGAGAAAGTAAATAAAAAGAAAATTAATTCATAATATAATATATTATATATAGTATTTGATAATATATAATGTATAATATATATATTATAACTCCTAAATTAAATGACTCCTTATGCACAGTAGAATTAATTTAAAAGGGAGTCTGGAACTTCCTTCACTTTAGAGATCCCTTGATTAAAACCTGAGCGGGGCTTTGGGAGCATATTGTGTTGTTTCTGTTTTTGAAAAATATTTTAGTGTCCTCATGCTGAGCACTTTCCCCAAGTCAGCCTGTTAAAATATTTCTCTCATGTTCTAGTTAGAGTCATTTCCAGTACTTGAAAAGCAAATACAGTATGTTTATGCCATCTAAGAATCTGTTAGCTTTTATCTAGTCTGCTACTGATGTTAAAACTACATCATTTGTAACAACCCTGTCTTAGGGTTTTACTGCTGTGAAGAGACTCTATATAGGCAACTCTTATAAAGGAGAGCATTTAATTAGGGCTGGCTTACAGGTTCAGAATTTCAGCCCATTATCATCAAGGAGGAAAGCACGGTAGCATCCAGGCGGGCATGGTGTTGGAGAAAAAGCCAAGAATTCTACATCTTGGTTCAACTGCCTCCAGGAGATAACTGTCTCACAGGCAGCTAGGAGGAGGGACTCATTGCCCACGCCCACAGTGACACACTTCCTCCTACAAGGCCACACTTCTTCATAGTGCCACTCCCTGGGCCAAGCATATTCAATCCACTACAAACCCAAAAAGGCTAACATTGCAGTAAGTCAGATAATTTTTCTTTGAAAATTTAGCATAATTTTATTATCATGCCATCTTTCTTTGACTCTCATTTGTCACTCAGTGAAGGATGAGCACCATATCAAAAATCCCAAACATTTCAAGGGCTTGGTACAATGAAGATTTCCTTATCACTTATGTAATGATTGAACTACACAATATAGGTAATTCTAATCCACTGAGTCAAACATCTTAATCCTTTGATCACATGGTTCTGATACTTTCTACCCATTCAATTCTTTATTTATAANGTAGATAAATCTTCTGAGGTATCTTCCCAAGATGGTGATACAATGGTAATGTTATGCCACATGTCTAGTAGGTACCAAATTGAATTCTTCTCCAAGACTAWTGTGTGTTCARAAAACACTTTCATAATTTGAAGTCATAATGCACATTATATCCATATATGTGCCATGTACATTTCAAGTTCACATTGGCCTGTAAATCAATATTTACATGGCTTTACACAGGGACTGGGATTTATTATGAGTGCTGAATATAGAATTGGAATGTCACGGTGGCTTAAACCACTTTCTTGAAAAGCTACTTTTCCTTGATTATAATTTATTAGYTTAAATGTAACAGTCACATGTTAATAGTGCTACTCTCTTTGAAGCGAGAACTATCAGTTTCAGAGTGTATTAGTCTTTATAGGAGTTTTGGAGCTATATAAGACTTGASAAATTTGATAAAGAAATAGAGTAAAACCATTGWCGAGTTTCTAAACACAAAGACTGCTTCTTGGCTTGTGTTATTGAACATTTTATAGCACTTTTGTATAAGCAGTTGCATTTAGGAGGTAAAGGAAGGGAAGGTTTTCTAATGAAAAGTCAAACTGAAGCAAGATTCATGCAATGCACCGGATGTGTTCCCTGGTGAAGGTAAATTTAAGACTTGCAGATGACCCTAGYTTATGGYGTTCCTATTCTAACATAGACTTTTGTGCTACATTGTACTTCATAGAAAGTTTTGCATTGTTTTCTCTTTGATGATATGARTCACAGGAAGAGGCCTAGATAATTTAAAGATATCATTGAATTGATATGAAAAATGCAAAAAGTAGGAAAATCCTGTCTTCTAGTACTGCTGAGAGGATTCCCAATTGGCTGAAGTTGAAATTGTAAGTTTATCTAAATTTTCTCCAGTCTAGTCATATGTCTACGYCCAGTCATGTCTACATGGTGTGTGWGKGKGGGGRG